>CAJVPT010006178.1:0-11299 GCA_910592055.1 Acaulospora colombiana
GAGCTTTATTTGGTAAACAAAAGTAGCTAGAACATAGACATATGTAATTTTCTACTAAATTCAAATAAAGCAAGGCTAAGCCAGCATATAAAAAAAAAATTATAGATTATTCAAAAAACAATGAATTGTTAAATTACAAATTGAGAAAGGAAAAAAAAGAAAAATAAACAATTTATAGTTCTTCTAAAGATTCTTATTCAATTAAATAGCTTTTTCTTAAAAGAAATCTGCTGAATTAATATATTCCTTAAACTTCAGATTATCTAAGAAACTTAATCATTCTTAAGTATTAAAACTTTAAAAAGAACATTTGAAGAACTTATCTTTCTACTGATATATAGATTTGTTTATCACAAAACTAGCGTCAGTGTCATATTATAATATTATTAATTTGATTAGAATAAAGAAACCTTTGTAAAAACTTTGTCTAACTGGGATAGAAGTTTGAAAATCTTAGTTTTTTTTCTAGAAAAATCTTTTTACTATTTAATAAACTTGATTAAGAGATAAGAATAATAATAGATTTTTAATATATTTATTATATAAAATTTCATCAATTATATTTTTTTTGAAGAACAAAATTCATAGTTTTTCACTTTAATAAGAATAAAAGTTAGAAAATACTATAAACCAATGATTTGAATAATAGAAAACAATTGTGGATAGTTTTTTTATAGTTATTAATTTAAAAATTTTAAAGTTTCCTAATAAGAAACATTTAACTTTTATTCCTATCTTTTTTTAGGGATCTATTTTTAGATAGGGATACTATATTTTATACTCTTTATTTTTCTTTTGATATTATAATTGTCATTTTTGAGAACTTGCTTAGTTAAAGAGTATTTTTTTTGTTGACTTTTCTTTTTAATTATCAATAATATTATTAGAACATATAAGTGTAACCAATAAAGCTTATTTATATTTCAAAAACTAATATGTTTTGTGTTAATTAATCACTTTTGATAAGGATTTATGCTATTTAAAATTTAGGATCAAACTGAGTAGGCAAAATTTTCCAAAAAACCATAAAAGTAAAAGTTTTAAAAGAATTAAGACAGTCAAAAAGGAAGAAAATAAATCTTTTTATTATAAAAAATCTCTATATATTTCTCGTTCTAAAGATTAGAAAAACATTTGAATAATTTACAATCAATTTTTCTTTCTTTGAAAACTTTTTTACCATTAGTATCAAAGGTATTACTTGACTTTTCTTGATTATTGAAAGTCAAGTATTTGAGTAAAGATGTTTATAAATAAGAGAAAAAATGTAAAAGTGACTTTTGAAGTTATATTTCAAGTTGTTTTAATGAAAATGTTAAAACTTTATTAATAAAAGTATAAAAACTTCTTGTGAATATCTTTTTTATGTGTAATCAGAGTATTAATAGAAAAAGTTTTTGATTTTTTTATTTATTTATTTATTTTTTTTATTGCAAATAAGCATTAAATGTGGGCTTTTATTAGAAATTTAATTCATTAGCTTGACATTAATAGTCTTTACATTGTAAATTAACTATAGCCTATTACAATTTTCTTTCTATAACAGACTACCAGTCATTGACTAGGTACATTATACAAAGGTCAAATGGCTAATGCTCATCCGAAAATGATGAAATTATTGATGGAGTAAAAATAGATAAGTTAGTAGAGTTGTTGTGTTGACTTGATATCTGTATTATTTGTTTGAAAAGAAAGTCTTTGTAGTTATTATTACTGTTACTAGAGATGGAAGGTGTTGCCTTGATAGGTTTCCATTAGATTCCATTCAGAAGAGCTGTGTTCGCTGTGGCCAATCACTGTTTCCATATCTTGTTGAGAATTTTGAGGGATTTATTGGCTAGTTGTACTTTGTGTTTTGGTTTGTTAAGTTGATTAGAGAATTGATTGGGAACTTCTAGTGCTATTTTAAGTAACAAAGCACCATCCTTAAACTGGTGAAGGTGATTAAGGTTACTTGTTAAAGAGCTTTTTGTTGTCTGCTTGTTGATTAAAACTTTAAAAAAAGTGACAAGTTTTTTTGCTTTTTGATTCAAAAATTCGTGATTTTCATTACATGTGAAGACATGGATTTGATCTTCTATAGGATATTCACATCAAGAACATTTTGTGTTTGGATAGAATAGTGGATACCATTTGTTAAGTTTGGTTCTCGTGGGAAGAGAATTCAGGAGTAGTTTTGTTCGAAATGTTACTAAAGTTCTGAATTTTGATTTATCAACAGCCCAACATTGTTTGTTTACTAATTTAAGTAGCTTAAGTTCATCAATGGATTCGAGTTTGTGGAGCATGTCTTTGCTAAGAATGGATGCAATTAAATTACTGGAGTTATTAATGAATTTGATCCAGTGTATGATGCTAGTGCCTATTTTATTATTGATGCTAGGAGATGAATTGTAACTATTAGTGTTAATGAGTGAAAGTAGTGAGATTGAATTATTAACTGGTGGTTCAATTGAGTTTTTTTCCTTTGAAAACTCTATTGTAACATTTTTTGTTTTGGCTAGGTTTTAACAATATTTGATAAAGTGACTGTAAGGAACTCTAATCTGTTTATTTATATATGAAGGAAGAGAAGACAATAGAGTTATAGAAAGATAACATTTGATAGTTGTGTTTGGATCAGCAGTTTCAATTTGATTTAGTAATATGGTTCAGGTTTCATTTGATGTATTAGAAAGGTTGAAGAAAAATATCTGGGTTGTTGATTTTTCAAGACAAATAAGTTGTTGTTACTGAGTTATGATTATCTTATCAGGAGCACTTGTCATTTTATTCTGATCAAATGAAATAATTATAGAAGGTAAGGGAACGGGTTCTTTTGACATGAGTTGAGCTTTGACTTCTTCTAGGTTATTTAGTAATTGAAAGGAATTATTGTTTTTCTTATGTCAAAGTGATACAACTTTGGATATAGGTTAAAAAATTATACATTGCTGAGAGAAGCAGCCACATGTTATTATATAGTATGTATAGTGGTCAAGTACATAATGACATCCTTTAATAATTAATATGTCTCTGTTATTTTTTCGTGATTTTATGAATTTTGGTGATTGATTTGCTGTGTTGAAAGCTCAAAATAATGGAGTCGGATTGGTTTTCGGAAGCATGTTACCATTAATAGATGGAGATATATTGGTTAGGTTTGAGAACCATATAGGTATTGGTCCTAAATTAATCTTCCCAGCTTTTGTATGAAATTCAGTTCATAAATTTTTGACTGTAGAGTTGAAGCAAAAGAATTGTTTGATCGACCTTATATTCTGTCTGTACAAATAAAGTGCTATTGGTTTTGAAATGTTAGTATGTAATCCAATTGAGAGATGTGGGTCATCGGTCTTAAAAGAACATTCCGGGGGACAAATATTGATATGATATTTATGTGAAAGTGAGGTGGCTTCAGTAAGCTATGAAAATTTGAATAAGTGGGGTTTGCATATGGGGCATTTCCAGATGGCTGTGCTGGCCTGGATTGAGTGAATCTCTTTTTTAATAAATGAAAAGGTGATTGGACTTGTTAGGATTGTGACCAGAAGCTTGATGAGGGTTTGATTTTTTCAGTCATTCAGTGAGGTAAGATTTAAATCTGCTTGAGAATAGACCATTTTGTTGGTGATGGTATGCTCAACACCTAGTTTTGTTTTAATTGCTTTGTTTATTGTCACTTGTAATTTGTTGAGATTACTTTTTTTTAGCGAGGTTATCTGAAGGGCATATTCAAGTTGAACTGGGATAATCCATTGAGAGACTTGCTTAGTGATAGAGCCATTTCATTGCTTTTGTTGTGATATGCATTCAGAAAATTTGTTGATTTTATCTAGCAGGTTTTTTTTCGTGACCATGTCTGAAGATTTTCCAGATAGGTATATCCCTAAGTATTTGATTAGATGGTTGAAAGGTTTCGGTATAATATGTGTGCCCTCTACCATTAAGCTTTGTTTTCTCTTATCACTTTTCATGGAATGACTAGTAATCAGATCAGTTTTTGTTTTGTTGCATGTTATATAATTCATTTTTAAGAATAATGTGAAAATGTTCATTGCTAATTGTAATGATTCTAAGGAGTAAGAGAATATTACTACATCATCAATATATGTAAATATTTTGTCTGACTGTGTTAGATTGTTATGAATTCTGAAAATAACCGGATCATAGAAAATTGTTCAAAGTAGTGGAACTATTGTTTTACCTTGGTCTAATCCTTGGTATACTACTATTTGAGGAGTCAGGCTATAGTGTACAATGAATTGAATCAAGCAATTTTCTAGAAGATTTAGAATTAGATTATTAAAACTTGTAGGAGTCTTTATTCGGATGAGGGCTAGCTCCAAGCTTTTCAAATTGACAGAGTCATATACTTTTGAAATATCGAATGATGCTAACCAGTAATATTTGTTAAAGTTGTGTGAAAAGCTGATTAAGGATCTCAAGATAGCTATAGATTCCAGAGTACTTTGGTTTTTTGTATCAACAAAATTGGATGATAAAAGAATATTGTTGTTCAAAATGATATTTGATAATCTAGTATTTAGGATTTTTGTAAAAATCTTTCTGCTTGTTTCTATGAGGGCAATAGGACATGTATTACTTAGATTATGGAACCATATGAGCTTTTTGGGTAGAAGTGTGATGATAGAGCTTTTCCAATATTTAGAAGAATGACTATTGAACAAAATATTGTTGAAGAGATTGACAACCATTTTTTGTGTAGATGAACCTATATGCTTCTATAGTTCATAAGGAATTTTTATGGGACCAGTGGCTTTATTTCATGAAATGTTGCAATTGTTGATATAAATTCTTCTAATATAATTTTCTCCATCAAATTATGATATATATTTTTTTGTATATTTTGTTTTGGGTTGTATTTATGAACCCATGCTTCCTCTATTTCAAAGTTCTTTGGAGTTAAATAATTCTGATAATAATTAATTATTATGTTATTGAGAATCTCTGGATCATCTTGAAGTTCGTTTTTATCAAAAAGGATTGATAGATTAAGGGAAGGTTTAAAAGTGCCCATGGCCATTCTGATGTATTGCTTTGGTTTGGACCAGAATTTTATGAAATTGTTGGTAATGTTTTTTTGAATTTGATCATTGATATGTTTAGCCATCCGGGTTTGTTTTTCTCTTAATAGCAATTTGAATGTTTTGAAAATGGATTTGGGGCTGGTTGGGAGTGTGGAGATTTTGTTATGAAAGCTTTTGGCTGGCTACTGAAGTGATTTTAAGTTTCTTCCTGATGCTTTTGATTTTTGCAAAGCTGACTTGATTTGTTTGATGGCTTTATTTATTTCTGGAGAAATTTGTTGAGGTTTTGATGGAGTTTGTTGTTTTTTCACTGGAATATTTGAGTTTAATGCTTTTTTTACAGCAATTTCGAGTGAATTTCAAGTAGGATGAGGATCATTGAGAAGATATAGATCAATGTCTTCTTGCAATGATTTTATCTGTTCTTTAATAGCTTTGTTAAATTGATAAGCTCTTGTTGAGAAAAAGATACGTTGTAGTTTGTATTCAAACCATTGGAAGCATGCGTTAATCATTTTATGGTCTGTCGATATGACATTATTTTCTGTGACATTGTAGCTTAATATTTTGCTAGCCAAGTTAGGTGTGATCCATAGTTGGTCAATCCTTGAGGTGCTTGTTGTTGTTTGATAAGTAAAGAGATAATCTTTTGCTGATGCTTTCACTATATCAATCATGTTTTTTATGTATCGATAAATTTTCCTTTTCTGATTATTTGTTGGAGCATTTATGGCAGGGGCATTTAAAGGGTATGTGTTAAAGTCCTCTCCAATTATGAATTCAGTTTCTGGATTTGATAATAATATATTATTAAAAGAAAATATAGCTTTCTCTCTAAGATCATTATCATGTGATAAGTAAAGAGCTACGATAATAATATTTATTTTGAGCTTGAATTTTAAGTGAGCTGCACACCAAAATTCATTTTCAGTATATGTTTTAAAAATATGATATGATAAGTTTTTTGGAATGCGTAAGCATGCACTATTACTAGGGGAATTGGTGGATATACTAGATATGATTGTGTAATTGTAAAGTTTTTGAGGTAAAGGTTTTTGTAGGGTATGTTTTATTTCGATGAGAATGTGTATGTTTTTGGGATTATCTATCGATGAAATGAGACATTGCAATTTTTCTTTCTTGGGTATTTAGAACAGAGATTGTAAGAAGGTTTTTTAATGTTTTTGATAACTTAGATGTTGATTGTATAGGAGGGTTTTTAGAGTTAGATATGTAAGTAGGAGATAAGATATCAGGGGGATATTCATGGGAAGGTAATGAAGTAAAAGTTTGTAAGGAATGACTATTATCAAGTGTGGATTCTATCATTGGTAGAATTTGGGAAGAAGAGTTGCTTCGGAATCAGGCAATTCTGACTCTGCAATAAATTTATCAGGGAGAATACGGAAATAGAAAAGATCTTTAAGGATTGTTAGATTTGTGTTAAAATTTTTATTATCTTTGATAGGAAGGTCCATCATGATGTTTTTTTCCTTTAGAATTTTAGCAGTTGATTCAATACTTGAAAGTTTCAGAAGATAAGGAATAATCCAATCTTTAGGAATTGAACCATGAAATGAGGATTTGATTTTCTTAATCTGTTCTTTGAAGGATGGATTATTTCGATCAACCAAGTCTTTGGTGATACCCAGTGTTTGTTCGATAACTGAAAAGTCAGTGGGGATTGGAGAATAATCAAACTATTTAAGTGATAGGTCAATCCATTCTGAATTTAAAGGAAAAGAATAAGAATAGTATGAAGAAAGTTGTTGAAGTAACATGTTAACTTGGTCTTAAGTTGTGATAGGGAGTGAGATACCAATGTTCTCACTGTGCCAGTGTAATGATAGAAGGGAGAGTTTTTGGATAAGATAATTATTTGATAGAAATTGAACTGCGTAATTATGTTGTCTAAGGTTATTGATTGCATGTCAAATTTGTGTTGGGTCATTTGAGACGGGGAACATGATAGCTAACATTTCAAGAAACTGTTGATATGAGTTTGGAAGTGAAGATTTTGGTGGAGAAAGGTTGAAGTATGAATCTAGAAGTTTTGGAGAAACATAGTATAATTCTCTGAGTGGCTTAATAAGGTCTTTTAGAATTTGGAGTTTAGATCTTTCTCTGATAGGAAATTCCACTTGTAGTTCTTCTGAAAGGTTGGTTGGATCTTCAGGTAGATTAGAACGTTGTTTAAAGTAATTGTTATATAGGAGATCAAAGTTATAAAAACTCCTTAGAGCTTTGGTTGTAGCACCTGTGAGACTGGGGCTGTTTAGGGGCAAAGGATGGGGAAGTTTTATTTTGATTCTTGAAGGTACATCGGAGGGGTTTGTAGGAAAAATAGGAAGTTTATTTTTAATTTGTTCCTCAGTCTAAGCCATGATTTCCTTATAAACAATTTTTTCCAAGATAGGATCAATAAAGAAGTTGAAGCCAAATTCAAGTAACTCAGCTGTCTGCCAGTGATGAAGAAGAGCAAGATTGTTTGATCTGAGAAATGTAGCCAGAATAGATCTGTTAATGATAATTCAGATCTTTTTCTTCGTGGTCTGATTAATATAGCCAATATTGTATTTGTTCATATAGTTGTTATGAAACTCCTTTTCCACAGCTTCATATTCCTTCTGATGGTTTCCTTTGATCTTATCCAATTGAGTAAAAGAACGAAAGAATAATCTGTCTCTATATGACAATTTGATAAGGATCGCAGATAAAGATTTTGCTGGAGGAATTGTTAGGAGGTTTCTGATTTTGATGTACAATTCTACTAAAGCTTTAGGATCTCAAGGTGTACTAGTAATTAAATCAACTGTCTTGGATATTGTTTGATTATGATTAGGAGGGTCTGAGATTCTAATATCATGTTCTTTAATAGAGTTTTCTGTTTCATCTGCCCATGACTGGAGATTGGAATTGTGTTGCAGCTAATCAATTTTCATACTTGAGTTAATATTGGGTAATGAAAAGGATTGATTTTGATTGGTGCTTTCTTTTGAGTTATTTTTGGAATTATTGCCTACTATAGAGTCAATATGAGGATGATCAGGCTTAGAGGTATGTTGAATGACATCAGGAGTGTTGCAGATCTTCTTATTTGATTGGTCTATATCCATGAAGTGATCTTCTTGCATGCCAGAAGTATTGGGAGGGGGTATAGGAGTTTCTCTTTTTTTGAGAGAAAAAGTGTTAGAGAATTCATCGGTGGAAATAGAAATTTGATTCCAAGGGCAATAGAGTTTATAATTTATAGTTTCTTTGACAACTTTTCTAACAGCAATTTCTCTGTCATTTTTGGATCGATTGAAATTTGTTTAATGTTCTATAAATTGGTTTAAGATAGGAGTTGCAAAGTTTGTAAGGATTTATGCAGTTACTTTTAGGCCAGGAGTGGAGAATTTGGAAGGATGTTTTACTTCAAAGAGAACTTGAATAATTGCTAGTATTTGATTTGGATCATTATTGTCAAGTTTGTATATAGGAATTAATCATGAATATGGGCAATGTTTTAAGGGAGGAACTTGGGTGGAGGCTGCTGGTTTATTTACATGGACTAGGTAGGTTTTATTTTGTTTATAAATAATAGAGACTTTTGGTGTTTTGTTATCGATTAGGACTACATCTAGGATAGAGTATTCTTCTATGATATCAAGAGTCCTGGAGGGATTTCCTCCAGGTTTTTTTTGTTTGGTTTTTGGTGGAATTTTTGCTAACTTTGTTTTCAAAATTTTGTGATTAATGATTTATGGGAAAGAGTTTTTGATTTTTTTATATTGCTTTATATATTTAAAAATATTTATAACTATTATTAGCTTTATAAAAATACAAAATTCAATTTATAAATAAAAAATTTAAATTTTTCTTTATTATTTATAATTTTATTAAAATTAGTTTTAGTAAGTAATTTCTTTAAAAAAAATATATAATAAGAATTTATATCTTTATGTGAAATTTTTTATGTTTTTAATCTATTTATTGATTTATTATTAAAAACAAAAATAATTCAAAAAGGTTTAATAATATCATTCTTAGTTATAATACAATTGTTTATACTATTATAAACTCTTTCCGCTGATCCTTTAACCATACACAAAAAAGATATTTGCAAGAAGTTTTATACTTCTTTGCTAATAAAGTCTTTACACTTTCATTAAAACAACTTGAAGCTTGTCTTCATGTATCTCTTTTACCTTTCCTTACCTGTTTATAAACTTCTTTAAATAAAAACTTGAGCCTCTAGTGGCTTGAAAAGACTCAAGTACGCACTTCCTCTACTAAGGGCAAAAAGGTTTTAGGAAGTAAAAGGACTGACAAGTGGAGTGTTACCTTACAGAGCTAGAAGCGACAAGAAATAAAGATTTTGTTAGCAGGAGAAGGCTTATTATCCACCTTCTCACATACTGTCTTGTATCCTCTTAGAGTGTCTATCGTTTTTCATAGTTTTCTTGGGAAATTTTGCCTACCTTTGTTTGACCCTGAATTTCTGGTAGCACAACGCCACCTGGCATCTGATTGGTTGATACAAAACATATTAGTAAATGAATGTAAACAAACTCCTATTGATCACCTCATATGTTCCGATGACATCATTAGTAATAAAAAGAATTGATTGATATCTCGTGTCTACTCCACTCCTCCAATTGGATTAACCTACAGATCAAATATCATGAGACCAATAAGATATGAGTAACAAGTTCCTAGATGGTGAAAAAGTTACTATTCATTCAAGCTGAGGTCTTTCTCTCCTATTATTCTGGTCAGGCAAAGTTCAAGACTAAGGTCTACTTTTTATTTTGATTAGGCAATAAGACTGAATGGTCTCTAGTTCCTGCTAAGCTCCAACCCTTTGGTTACAGTTAAGAATGCATTTCCCCAGAAGTTGTTGAAGAATATCGCAATCGACGAGGATCCCCACTGCTCTTTTGATACCCTCCCACCATTGTGAAGCAAAAAGATCTTTGGGGAAAGACTATTTTGGACAATGGAAGATATACACCAGTAAAATTCCTTTAACTAGGTGTGGCTGCTGGAAGGTATTATACTAAAACAATATGATCTAGTCTCTACTAGGCCACATAAGAACCTGGAATCCATCATAAGTTGCCTTTCCATCGCAGGTGGATAAAAAATCACTGCCCAAAGAAGGTTAAAACCAAGTGTGTCCTGGAAGTAAAGGCTTCCACTAAGCAATAAGTCTTCTCAGACGGTACACAAAAAGGAAATTAAGATTAAGAATGGATAAGTTCCTCAGACAATCAGGAAAAGAAAGAATATTCCAATCGGGCATTTTTTATTGATAAGAGGTCTTGAGAAGCAAGTTTTTGGAGGAAGCTGAAAATATTTTTTTTACTTTTTTACTTTTTTATTTTCTTTTTGTCTACTTAGATATTTTTAGATATCCCCCTTTCTCTTTTTTCTAACCCATCTTTTTGTAGTTTCCTGTAATCCAGCGGCTTGGCCAGACATACGGCAGTGACAACCTGCTGGCAATGATTCAATGGACTAGGAGGGTCTTCACCCAAAGATACTGCGAAGCGAAATATTGTTCCCAAGGCCAAACTTAGAGGCTTTTATGCTTATGACGAGTTAGTTAAAATAATAGTTTAGCTGTAGTATGTATCATGCTGCTCAAATGAAAATGTACTTTTGTCTTTATCGACCCCTCTAATAAACGCTATTCTGTGTCACTAAAAAACCGGAGTTTGAGTTCTCATGCTCCGGCGATTACGGGGGTGATTTGAGCATCTCTGGGAGTAACAGGAATTTCTGGGGTGATTTAATAATGTTCTCCAAGGTCGTAACATGATACGTCACGACGTCGGCACCAGGTAACATGGGCATGACGCGCCAGATTTCAAGCGCCGATACCCGTGATCAATTTAATTTAAGCGCAGATATTTAATCATCTGCATTTAAATTTTTAATTAAATGACTAAAAATTAAATCATTTAATTAATTAATAATTAATTACGTTGTTTGTGTAATTAATTATCTAATTAAAAAAATAAATTAATTAAATTAAATAATTAATTATGTCATTGCGTAATTAATTACGGTGCTTCCAAAAGTTTAAGTCCACTTACTATATTTTTATTATAAATTTTAACTTAGATAATTTTTAAATCATTAAATATACAGTCAAAAATTATAAAATTTATATATATTATATTTTAATACTTATTTTATTTTTTGTATTTTTTTAAAAAAATTTTTATTAATATATTCTAAAGTTTTATTATTGCTAAATATTTTTATTTTTTTATTAATTA
>CAJVPT010006179.1:0-11299 GCA_910592055.1 Acaulospora colombiana
TTTAAACCAACTTGAAAAAACTTCAAGAGTCATCACTACTTCCCTCCCTTCTTGTTAATACTTCTCTTTGAACAAAAACTTGATTGCTAGTGACCTGAAAGTCAAGCAACACCTTTCCTACCAAGGGCAAGAAAGTTCTAAAAGGAAAAAGAACTGATGTGCCATCATCTCACATTATAGAAAAACACCACAGAAGTCTATGGATGATAAGAGACAACTTTTTCACTCTCTTGTCATCATGTTTACTTTTTATAGTACTCGTTCTTGATTTCTTTTGAAGGATTTTGCCTACCTCAGTTTGATCCTGAATTTTGAGTAGCACAAAGTTTCTCACACCATAATTGGACAGATAGAGCTCACATCAGCAAACAAAGTAAACAAGCTCCCATTGGTCATCTCACGTGTCTGAATGCATTTCCTTAGTACCCATAAGAACCTAGGATCCACCATAAGTTGCATGCCAGTCGCACGAGTGGATATAGGACATGAAAACTATGACGTCATTTGCTACACAGAAAGAACAAGGCTGGATTAAGTTATTTTGGATAGATAACAACCTGACTCCCTCATTCCTTCTCCAGCAAACACAACTACTACACTCAGGGCTAGTATCTTTTTGGAGGGTTTTGATACTTCCATCTGCTTATTGGAACCACTTATAATGATCAGTTAAACAATATTACATCTCTCCAGACAAGACCTGACTTGAACACAACCTTTTTTTTTTAAAAAAATTTTTTGGTTAAGCACTAGTAGAGTTAAGGCTCCATATGGGAGTCCTCAACATTGGTGGTGTTGGATACCCCAGGTAAATCCTTGACACATTAGCCCCCTTTTTTGGGGTAGCAATAAGCCACTCAATGGGCTGGCCAATAGTTATACTCTAGGTAGTGTCAAGATGTAGAATAGAAAATTAACATAGTATGACTTTTATATTCTCTGTTTTTTCGTGATTTATTTTTGTAAGTAGATACCTACACTAGACGGTCATGTAATTATCTTATCCTGGTTAGGTGAGATGTAAATAGATAGCTCTTTGTACTATTCATTGATCTATAAATCCTTAGATAGTATAGGTAGTTATTCATTCCGGTTGTCCCTAGATCTTTTGCTTATTGAAATAAATCTTGCTCACCTCAATGCAAGGATCAGTTAACATTTAAAAAAAAAAATCTATATATTTTTTTAATTAAATGGCTTGTTTTATTAATATGGCTTTTCTATTTTCTATCTGAATTTCTATTTCTATAGGTCTAAAAATAAATGAAGTTAATATTTGTTACCTTGTAGTTATTTGCTAGTCTATGGGGTTACCTAATAAGAGAACTTGTTTTTTTTTTCTCAGATTTTCTCATCTATTTAGTTATAAAAAAAGATGGATTTGTAATAGAACTACTTCTAATGCTTGAGATAATTTGTTTGATTAAAATAGGATATAGCTTTAATAGAGTCATATAATAACTATTATAAAGTAAACTAGATTTTGTAACTTGAAAATGACATTTTTTCTAATATATCAGTTGAAAAGTTGAAGTAGATTGCTCAGTATATTTTTATTCTATCTGGATATACTGGAAGTATTTAAATTTATAT
The DNA here is from genome assembly GCA_910592055.1 of Acaulospora colombiana. Taxonomy (NCBI): domain Eukaryota; kingdom Fungi; phylum Glomeromycota; class Glomeromycetes; order Diversisporales; family Acaulosporaceae; genus Acaulospora; species Acaulospora colombiana. The sequence goes on from CAJVPT010006179.1 coordinate 1,594, forward strand.
ACAGTATTATAACCTATTAAATCTAATTCATATAGTGACTTTCTTAAGAAGTCTTGATTTTCTATCACTTTTTTGTAAACCTTTTTGTATTAGAAGAGGACTGATTTTTTATATTTGCTATAGAGAATCCGAATTACTTTTTATTTCTTGAGTGTCATAATAATTGTACTAATGATTTAATCTAAGAACATGATTTTATACTTATATAATAATAGAATGACTTTTTCATAATTTTTATCATTTTGTAGTATTGACTTGATAAAAAGAATATCTTTCTAACAATCAAAGATTTCCTTTCATTTCTAGTTTTGAAAGGTAATCTGTAGGTTTTTGGTCAGGACCAATATTGTAGTTGTCAGGTTACTTTTGATCTGCTTATGTGAGTTCATAGAATTATCAAAGATATTTTCAGGTTTTCAATCTTTGATTTGATTCTATTTTAACTGAATTATAATGGCCATATTAGAAACCTCACTGTTATTGAGTTAATAGAATAATGCTGATACTATATATAGCTTTTCATTGTATTTCTATACTTTTGAGATCATATTTCTTTGTTATGAACGTAATTGTTTGAAATTATTCTGCAAATTAAGGCTTTATTCTTAAAAACCTTTCAAAATATAATTGTAAGGTCATTTCATATCTTTTTATGCAGGTGTATATATTGCATTCTATATTCTATTCTTGGAATTAAAACTCTATAAATAATATATTAAGTATGTTTTTCTATTAATTTCTTCTTAGTTATTGCCTAAAACTATTACGTTAATTTCTAATTTTATTAAATTAATTATATCTTGATTTTTCTGTTTTGGTTCTATCTAGATACTAAGAAATCTGATCTTTCTTATTGATTTCATGAACTATAGTATTATCTGTCCCTACTTGAACCATTTCAGGGTCTTGAGAATTTTTATTAATGGTAAGAAGAATTAACTTTGCCATATTAATTTGTAAGTTATTTGCTATATAGAACTTTTTTACTTTTTTCAAAATACTTTTCAAGTTTTTTTTGATTTGACAATCCAGATCATGTCATCCATATAGGCAATTACTACCTGTCTTAGAGAAAATTTAATTTTCTTCTCAGGTTTATGAAAGTTGAGTAACTATTCTTCTTTCATAGTATAACCCAAATCAATATTATTTTAGATTTTACATAGTAGCAGATTATAGAAAATTTTCCATAACAATGATAAAATTATTTCTTCGTGATCTATACCATCTCCTGTAACTATTGAATTAGAGAGTTTATTGAAAAAAATAATGTTACAACTTTTGTTTTTGAAGAGATCTATTATAATTTTTTTGATAGTTGCTGGAATTTGAATTTTATTTATAGCTTTTTCGAGTATAAAGAAAGATATTGTATTATATGCCTTGATAGTATTTTGAAAAAGGATTTAAGATTCTTTCTTCTTTTTTCTAGCTTCTTCACAAATGTTATTTAATAGATGAATAGGTTTTGCTATATTTTTATCTAATAGATTAGTAAAGTTTGGGTCTTTAAGGATTTTGTGTTATAAAATATTTTTAAGCTATTTTTAGAAGAACAATAAATCATGTGTTACTCAGTTAATATCTTTAGGACCTGAGTTTGGGAATAGGATAAATGTTATTATTTTTTTATTTCTTAAGTATCTATCCAATATTTAGAACTTTGTTAAACCATAAACATAAGGTCTTTTTTTTTTATACCTAAATATTTAAGCATTTCATAACTGATATATAAGGAACTAGCTACCTTATTGTTTGAGAGATGTTATAAAGTAGCTTTGAGCTTTTCTACTTTGATTTTCTATATTAATAGTAAATACCATATTGGGTTAATTCATTTTTTGAATTGATATTCTTTTTTTCAAAGGGGATCTAAGCTTTTAAAAGTTGATATTTTTTTTTAAAAGCTTCTTTATAATATTTTTCAATCATCTTTTGATAGTTTGAGAATTAGTAGCCATATATGCATTCTATTCTTTTTTAATTCCTGGTTAACACTCAATCTAATGTAATTTTGGGGTTTTTTTGATCTAAAATTGAGCACAACATCTATTTTTTATTGAATTTGTTGTCTTCACTCCTGTTTTCTAAAGTTTTTTAAATTTGATTTCTAATGTAAAGACTCTCTTTATTCTTGCATATCATTCTAAGAATATACTGTATTTTATTTTAGTAAATTTTAACAAAAGCTCTAGAATTTCTTCTTGTGATCAGGAAGGAGCTACCTTTTCATCAATAAATTTATCAAAACTTTTTAATTTTTTGACGATCTTTTTTATGTTCTTTAGGATTCTTATATTCTAATTGACTTGTATTTTCTTCAGAAAAAAGTAATCTTATTAGCTTCCTTATAAGCTTTAAAGTCTTTCTTTGAAATTGCATATTCAAGCTTGACTTCTTTTTTTATATTAAAAACAGAGTAGATTTTTTTTTTTTTTGAGATACTTATATATAATAATGGGTTCTTAAAGTATTTAGCATATAAAATTTTGCAAATCATTTATATCCCTTTTTGAGAGACAAAATTTATAGCTCTTTATTTTAATAAGAACAAAAGTCAGAAAATATTATAAATCAATGATTTGAATAATAAAAATAATTGTAGGTAGTTTTTTTATAGTTATTAATTTGAAAATTTCAATGTTTCCTAGTAAGGGACATTTGACTTTTGTTTCAGCCTTTTCCTTTAGGGACATATCTATCTTTACTTATATACACTCTTGATAATTATTAACTTGAACTCATGCCAGGCCTTATCAAGTTCTTGAAAATTATTTTTTACTCTCAGCCAAGAAGATTGTAAATCAATTTTTGATAACTTGCTTTTTATTTAGATTTTGAATTTTTTTTATTGTTCAAATTTATTGAATCAAGTATTTTCTTGTCTTTTGATCTGTGTTGCTCTTGAGCTTGATTCTTAAGCAGATTGTTTATTGTCATTCCTATTAATAATAAAGTATAATCACTACTTGATATTGTTTCTATTGAAATATTTTTAAATTTATATATATTATTTAGACTGATTTTTGATAGTGATCAGATATAGTCAATTTTATATAAAATGTGTTATTCATCCATGTAAATATAATGCTTTTTTTATTCTAAGAGTTTTGAATATCTATATAATTCTAGTCTTCTAGAAAGTTAAAAAGATCTATTTTAGCTTTTTTGTATTTAGGTATTGTTTTATTAAAAAGTGGTCAACCTGCTATTGAATTAATAACTATATTGAAATCTTCTATAATTATAATCTTAAAGTAATTTTTCTGCTTATTTAGAATTTTATTTTGAAATAATTATTGTAGCCATTTATTTATAGTTTTTTCTGATAGCAGATATACTTGATAAATATAGAGCTTATATTTTATTGATAAAAGTTGACACCTATTATATAACCTTCTATTTTTTTAATAGATTCTAACTTTTTTTCAATGTTTTTGTTAACGAGGTGTTCTATTTTAGATTTTCTAGATTTTTTATTATTTCTACTATAAAAAAACTTGTATGTTTGTTATGAGATAAAGACAAACTCTATTGTTTTTATTGTTAACTTAATTTTATAGATACTTAGGATATCTATATCAAGCTTTTGTAAAAGTTAATATAGCCTTTATTGATCTAAGCTAGTATTAATCCCTCTGACATTGTGCATTCCAATTGAGATAATATTAGTTATTATAAAGTTATCTATAGCATATTTGTTATATAGTATATATTCTTTTTTGATTCTATTGATAGTATTCTTTTTGAGTGTATTAATAAAGTCATCAAGTGATATATCATATATTATATAGGAAAGAATTATATTAGTATCTGATGTTTCTTTTAAGATTATACATTTTTTTCAACATAATTTTGATTCCTCTTATGAATTATAATTTCTTCTAGTATATTTTAATTAAACTGATGTTAATTTTAAGAATAATTATTCTATCATCTTTTTTTTACTCTATTCTGATTATTTGTTTATTCCTTAATTAAACTTATTTTATTATTTAATCATTTGATATTGTTCAAAATTTGATGAGAATCTTGATTACTTTCACTTTTAGGATAAGGACTTTCAGATCTATCACATAAACTTCTTCAATTATAAGGATTGATTTATTTTCTGTTACTACCAATACAAAGTATTTGAAAGGTTCTATTATTTCAATAATATATTGGTTGCCTTGGAATTTATATTTTCTTTTTTTTTCTCTTTTTTTTAGGTTTATCTTTTTTTAAAAATTACTTTCTATTTTTGTTTCTTTTTAAATATTATATTCCAGTTAATTCTAATATTACTTCTAATATCAATATAACTCAACTATTTTGTGTTAAGTTTGACATATATTGTTTGTAATAAACTTTCTCATTATTATCTTTATTGTTCACTGTTTGAGCCAGTTTTCATCTTATATCATTCCTTTTCTAAAGTATTTCCTAACACTTTAGCTAAGTTTATAGTTACTATATATATAGATATATATTATCTCAAAGCCTTGTATAAATTTTCTGCTATTACAAAATAGACTACTGCATGTCCTCTTCTTTTAAGATAAAAAGATTTTTTGATATGTAGCATACTTTGGCTTCTATATACTTTATTGCTCTTGTTATAAGATATATAAAAGTATTGTGTATACTATATAGTTATAAAGACTGTTATAGTTTTTGAAAATAGTATCAACTTTATGATCATTTGATTCATGTTGGGTAAATATTACTTTAAAGGTGTTTACTTTAATATGAAAGAATCATTTATTATTCAGGTTTTGTTGATTTAGAATAAGTTATACCTTAATTCTTTTTTGAAAGTAAGAGTAATTGTAAATGTAAATGCTTAAAACCTTTATATATTTTTGTAAGACTATCTTATTTTCTTGATAAGTATAGCTATGGTCAATATAAATTAGTATAACAACTATTGTTTTATTTTTTTTCTTCTGCTATCTTATGCTTGAAGAATTTTTTTTTTGATAATAAGATTTCCTATTTCCCTACTTATATAGAAATCAAAGTAAAGTTTTTTTTATTAATCTTTTTTATATATTGCAAAAAATTTTCAACTTCTTCAAAGTTAAAAGTTGTTCAAGTATTATTATTGAGAAAATCTTTTTAAATAATAGCATGTTTTTGAACAAACTTAAGGTACTTTGTAAATAAACTATTTATTTTTTTTTTATATCCTCTAATATTCTAAAAGTGAGAATTCCAACTTTGATTTTTTTCTTTTTAGTAATATAAAATGGATTTATGCTAGATAACTTAAGTCTATTTTATATATTATAGAAGATTTGTTCTGCTATATTTTTTCTTTTATCTCTTTCCTAAATAATTTTTATTTTGTTCTTTTTTAAGTTGTTCTTTCAGTTCTTTATCACATATTTTGATTTTAATATTATTTGAAATTTAAATTATAGTTGTTGATTGAACTTTCATATTCTTAGTTTGAGAAGTTTCAGGAGTGTAAATTGTCAAAATATTTTGTTTCAAAATATATCTGATTTTTTTTTCAAAAAGGGTGCCATGAGATTATCTTCTTTTTCTTGACCTTGTATTCATAAGTAGTATTCACAATTTTTATCTGAATCTGATTGATCTGTGAATCAGATATAAATCGGATCAGATCTAATTTCAAAATTTTTAATCTAATCAGATTCAGATCAAATCGAATTTTAAATTTACAAAATTATCGGATTCAAATTGGATTCAGATCAAATCTGATCAGATTCAAATAGGATTTAGATTAAACTCAATATAATTCAAATTAGATATATACCAGTCCATATAAATTGTTATATAATTATTTAATTTCATTTAAATTGAACTATCTAGAAAATTAAAATCAAACTGATATAATATAATACATAATTGATATAATGAGTAGACAGCAATTACGTATAATATGTAATTATGGTATCTATAAATATAGCTTTTTCTTTTCTTTTTTTTTTTTTAACCCTTTATCTCTTACTCCTATTTCTCATTTTCTATTGTCACTTAATTATGGGTAAATACTTATTTTTCTTTTGCACATGCTAAGTTTGGTTTTTGCTGAATATTTAAATTTAATAATAAATAATTCTAATTTTTTTTTAGCTGATAACAATTTGATATGATCATTATACCTTACCTCTCTTTATAATTTTGATTAGCATATTCATAAAGTCAAATTTATTGATAATGGGATAGAAGTTATGTATATCGATGATACTTGAAAACAATTCACATTTGCTGCTTCTACCACAGATTTTAGGAGAGAAGAAATTTCAAAAAAGCTAGACACCATTCTTGTAATAAGTGACAATATAAGTACAGATAATGAAAATCTGAAAGTAAAATATAAAGAATTTTTGGGCATATGTTTTTTTTTAATTTGTAATTATCAATCAAATATGATATGAACTAATTTTATTTGTAATTCTTATAATGGAAGTTGGTTCAAGCACAAATAAATTAATACAGTCAATCCATGGTTTGAAAAAAAAATTAGAATCATTAATATATTATTATTTTATAATTATTATATAAAACTTAAATTTTATTTATTTATTTATTTATTTAAGATATATATAATTATTTAAAAAAATTTTAAAAATCTATTGTATCACCATTATTTGCAATAATAGCCTCACAATGGCTTGGTATTGAATTAATTAAATTCATCAAAATAGACTTCGGAATATTAGCCCACTCCTTTTTTATAAAATCATTTAATTCTTCTGAATGTTTTGATTTGCGTTTTTTCATATTTATTTTAATTATTTTCCATAAATTTTCAATTGAATTTAGGTTGGGACTATTTACTGGCCAATCTATTACTTCAGGGACATTATTTTAAAGAAACTCCTTCGCAATTTTACTGATATGTTTCAGATCGTTATCATATTGAAATATTCATTTGCCTTTTAATATTTATTTGGCTTCTGGAAAATAATTTTATAGAATTTTGACATAATAGCTATCTGTTATTATTATTTGAAAACAAAATAAAGATGTCATTTCCTTAATACAGAATCCACCCCACATGAAAGTTTTTGTTTGATCTTTTGGTCTACGTTGGATTGGTCTTTCACCTTTATGCCATAATATAATAGTGTTTCAATATAATTGAAAAATAGTTTCATCCATAAATAGAATCTTTTTTCAATTGAAATTTAAATATTTTTGCACCCATTCAATTTGTTTTTCTTTGTGCCATTCTATAAGCATTGAAATAACTTTAGATAAACTTTTTTTGTATCTGGCATTTGTTAGATACTTTGAAATAGTTGAAAAATGAAGTTGAATGCCTTTTTGTAATAGTTTATTGACAATACCTTTGAGCGAAATAGATGGATCTCAGTGAATATATTGATATATTGCATTTGTTATCTTGGAAGTTAGTTTGGAAGGGTAACCATTTCCACCTTTATGCTTTATAGTTCTGGTTTTTTTTTATTTCTGAATATTATAATAGATAGTAGAGGTCGGGATCTTGGTAAGTATATGTAACTTGTGCACTGAACGTACTCCATTGTTTCAATAATGTAGCAAAACTTTTTAATGTCTTTTATTAATAGAGAGCAACATTCTGGTTGGGATTGTGTGAAAATTTTACTAACGAATGACAAAAAAAATCAGCTGAGCTATAGTACGAAAATTATATTTTATATTCGAACTTAAATTTAAATTTAGTTTGTGTAATATAAATTGTTATTGTTAATTTTATCACATGATATAAATTCTAATTTTTTTTTCAAACTACTCCAACACATTGGTAAAAAAAAAAAAAATTACATATTAATAATTTTTTTAAAAAGTTATACTAATAAATCAAATTTTTAGATTTAATGCATAGGACTGAATCAATGGAGTCTATTTAACTAGATATACATATATGCATACATATATTTAACACAATTTGAAATCAACTTTTGTTTCTTTATTAATTATATCCATTAAAATAAGCAAATCGAAAAAGCAATTGAGTAGCAAAATAGGCAAATCAAAAAAGTGAGTGAATAGCAAAATAGGTGAATTGAGAAAAGGAAAAGAGTGAACAGGTAGCAATAGTAATGATAATGAATATAGTAAGGACAATATAGGTATATTCAATTTAATACAATCCGAGTTCAGCTTATGTTATCTAGCTAATTCTATTTGCTAAAATAGGCAAATCAAGAAAAGTAAAAAGATGGGTGGATAGCAATAGCGATGATGATGAATATAGTAAAGACAATATAAATACATTTAATTTAACACAATTTGAGTTCGACTTATATTACTTAACTAATTCTATTTATTAAAATAAATAAATCAAGAAAAGTGAAAAGATGGGTGAATAGCAACAATGATGATAAATATAATGAAAACAATATAGATACGTTCAATTTAGTATAATCTGAGTTTGACTTATGTTACTTTATTAATTTTATTTGCTAAAGTAGATGAATTGAGAAAAGAGAAAGGGTAGGTAGATAACAATAATAATAATAGCAAATATAGCAAGGATAATATAGGTACATTCAATTTAACAAAATCCAAGTTTGACTTATTTTTTTTTTTTTTTAACAATTTAAACTGCAACTGGTATTAGATGTGAGCTTTATTAAGAATTAACTTAACATTTGGTGGATAACTAAATCTATAGCGTGAAATCAATCATCTAATATAAACTATATATTTCTATATATATGTATATTAATAATAACTTATCGTGGTTTGTCTTAGTTAAACCAGCTACCACTCCTTAAGTGGGTAGACCTAACTAGGGGCCGGATGATTAATACACAGTTATCAATGGCATAGCTAGGCTAGTTAGTATTGAGCTTGTTACTTTTTGTGTTTTGTTATTGTTTCACTAAGCTAGTTCTTTTTGGGTGTACCTGATGGGATATTTTATACCCTTCAATATTCCCAAATATTATTTGCTCAGATCTAATCAAGTTTGGCTTATATTACTAATTCTTATCAATTCTATTTAGAAAAATCGAAAAAAGAAAAAAAATGGGCAGATAGTGATAATGATAATGGTGAAGATTGTGATGATGAAATTGAGATATAGTCAAAAAATATTTCTGAAAGAAAATATACTAGTTAAAAATTTTTTTATTAAAATAAAACTAAGTTAATTTAAACATATTTAATTTAATTTAGTTAAATTAAAGTAGTTATAATTGAACATGCTTTAAAACAAATTAAAAATATATTAAATTGGTTTCAAATTGTTTTTTCATCGAATCTAAATCGGATTCAGATTCAAATTTGGATTGGATCAAATTAAATCATATTCAGATTCAAATTAGATTAAATCAAACTGTTATAGTTTCGAATTGAATTGAATCAGTTTAAAATAAATCGGATCCATATCCAATTCATATTTATAAAAACCAGATCAGATCGAATCTAGTTAAAATCTGATCCGATTTAATCCATTGTGATCACTATATATAAGTATAAGATATATAGTTTGAAAACCTTAACTTTAATAAATGTATTTGGATCTATATTTAAGATTTTTGCTAGAATACTATTATATCAAGTATTTTATAGATTCTAGTATTTGATGGACTTGTCTTGTATAGTAAAAGTGTTGAAAATTATTTGGGTTGCTAATTTTTTTTTCTTTAATTATATTTCTTAACTATTTTGTCTATGAACTCTTAATAATCCTTGTTATGTTGTTTTAATACTATACTAGTTGACATATACATGTTCACATTAGTTGTTTTATTGTTTA
>CAJVPT010006180.1:0-11295 GCA_910592055.1 Acaulospora colombiana
TTATTAGCAAAGAAGTATAAAAACTTCTTGCGAACATCTTTTTTGTGTGTGGTCAGAGAATCAGCGGAAAGAGTTTTAAAAAAAAACTATTAAATAAATAATATTGTTAATAAATTTATTTATATTATTAATAACTATAATAATTACTGCTTGATAAATATGCTTTTTATAATATGTTTTTCCATATTTTTTTGTGAGGCCTTTGAAGAACTCTGAATGTTCTTGCTGAAAATATTTCTTTGTATACCAGCAAAAATCTTTGGGATTCATGTATATTTTTTCAAAAAAAATTTCTTTTATTATACTCTTGACTACATGCTATTATAAAATTTAAAATGTTATTGAAGTTCTTCAAAGATTAAAAATTAAACCTTACCTTGATAAAATTCTATTCAGTGATTAAATGTTGACTTATGTAAATTTTGTTTTTTAGGTGGGTAACCTTATCCTCGATGACTTTTTGACATTCTAATAACTGATTAATTTTTTTATAAAGATTTTCATCAGACTCCAAAAACCTTTCGATTATTATATTAGAAACTAAATATAAAAATTAGTATTTATTTAAATAGTTACATTTTTTTTAATATATTTAAAGATTTTTCTTGTAATCTACTAGTAGGTAAAGATTCTAGAAAATAATTGGAGAATCTTAATCATTTCTGGATCAGCTCTATTTTCATTTCAGCATGAGGTATTGATCTTTATTCTTCAGCTTGACCCGAGGTACCGGAAGTACTCTTGAACTTTTTGAAGAGCTTCAAAGTATTTTCTTATTATTTTGTAGAGTCTGAACCTGAAATTATTTGTTGAAATATGTTATACATTTCTTTTCTTTTATTTGATATTAATAAAAAAGAAAAGAATTTAGAGATCTTATATAACATAAATTCCAAGAAGTTATGTCATATTATAACTATATGCAATTCTTCATCACCTTTCAAAAATTACTTTATAGCTTTAAAAATGAAATAATATTGAAATCATATTGACAAAATTATGATAATTTATAAATTAAATTTTTGATTGGCTAAAATTAATCAATATTTTATTGGTCAATTTTATGCATTTTGAAATTCTTTGAAATCTTTTATAATATATTGCAAATGTCAATTTTATCAATATATATTTTCAAGACATTTCTTTTATATGAGACATGTAAGCAAATATATATTGACTATAGACTCTAGTAATAAATCTAATAATGATTTAAATAAGTCAGAACTTTCAACCATTTCAGAATCATTTGAAAATATAAAGAGTATTTCAAAGGTATTCAATAATATTTATTTGCTTATTTAATATTTATTTATTAATTAATGTTTAATTGTTTTAAAGTTCTCCAAAATATATTAGCTTTCTTGAAAATAATATTTCCTCAAATGATGATTCTTATAATAATAATTTTTTAGAAGATCCTTTAAATAGTTATGATTTTTCAGAAGATTCAAAAAATACATTTAATAAATTTCCTAATAAAGCATATGCAGATTTAATAACACTTGTTTTAAAAAATAATCTCAGTACTTCAACTGGAAATGAAATAATTTCTTTTTTTAATAAACATTCTAGTTTATTTATTAGTCCTTTGCCAAAAAATATTCGACAAGAATATAAATTCATGAATAATATAAAACAACCAAATTTAGATTATTTCAGAAATTGCATATTATCTTATAACAATGTAAAATACTTCTTATATCATTGGTCAATTATTAGTTGCATTAAAAATATTCTGGAGGTTCTAAATATTTTCAAAAAATTTTCAAAAAACTTTGAAATGTTATATCAAAATAATCCAATAATTAAATTATTTTAGGTTAAATATTTAATTTTATTTATTTATTAATTATTTTTTTTTATAGAATAATAAAAAATAAATATATAAAGAACAAAATAATTATAATTGGTGACGAGATGCAGAGAATTCTATTCTGAAGAATTCTAAATTACTTTTAATAATTTTATATTCTGATACAATCAATTGCGATACTTTGGGAAAAAGTTCATTACATTCAATATATATTTCATTAGAAAATATATCAACTTGAAGATACAATAAACCGGATGCAAAACAACTATTAGGATATTTATTAATAATCAAGTCAAAAAATATAAAAGAAAAACAATCACAAAATTTCAAAAAAATTGTATGCGAAACATTTTACAAGTCTCTGGAAATCTTAATTGAACCACTAATTTCAATAAAAGATGGAAATAATTTTTCAATAGGGGCAAAATTGTTCAATTTTTTTAAAAATATCCATAATTATAGCTAACTGGCCTGAAGCTGTATTTTTTTGTTTAACTTATAAATCAGTTAATTCAAACAATTCTTGTTATTTTTGCTTAATTACAAAATACAATCTTGCAGAAATAAATTTATCAAAAAGTAATTTAATACCTTGGAGCTATAAAAATATGAAAAAATTGTTTCAATCAAATTTAATAAAATTAGTATCAATAAAAAATATTAATAGAGTATTCTGAAAGCTTTTACAGGTTTTATTGATAATTTATTTATTATAGACTAAATTAATTTTTATTAATTTATAGTAATATAAATATATATAAAGCAACTGTACCTGATAGAATACATCATCTTGATCTTGATCTTTTTCAATATCAAATTAAATATATCTGGAAGTTATTAAAAGAGTTTTGCAGTTTCTTACTATTAGATGAAATGGATCAAAGACTTGTAAAAATTCCAAGATTTCCAGGATTAAAGATTTTTTCATATGGCATTCAATCTATTGCAAGATTAATTGCAGATAAATATAAAAATCTAATAAAAGTTATGATTTTTGTAATAGATTATATATGTGATGAAAATATATAAAATGTAGATATCAAAGAATTAACAATAATTTATCAAGAATAGAATAAAATTTATATTATTAGTAGATATGAGGAGTTCTCTGAAAGTGATTTAAGAAAATTTGAGATATGAAATAGTTGTTTATATAATTATATATAAAATTTTTAAAATATTTACAGTATCAAAAAACTCTTTTCTGTAGTCATCTCAAATCTTAAAAATTTCCTTTTTTAAAATTTTTTGAAAGAATATCAAGGAAATATATCTTTTCACAATAGAAACCCCAAGACTGCAACCAATGTTTCAACAAGAATAGAATGCACAATAAGGTATAAAAAAAGAATAAACAAAGACAATACTTCATGGAGAACCCAACCATACACAAAAAAACCTAACCAAGAAACTAACAAATCTCAAGCTGCTCCACAAGCAACAAGTAAACAATAAACTGAACTATCCCAATTAACAATATAGTAAGAAGCTCTCAACCCAATCATTGAACCTACAAAATTAAATAGCCAAGCAACCATATCTTCTTCATGAAGTGACTTAGTGAAGCAAGAGAATGGATAAGGAACTCACAACTAACCAATCCAAGCTTAAGAATCCAATACCCCAAGAAGTAAAATGGCAAGAATAGATGATACAGATGAGAAAATGGGCATAGAAGACTAGGAAGACTCAGAAACCACATGGTTCATAATAAGGAAAGGAAAAAACAAAGCAACCTTTTTGTATAATGGAAAACCAAGATTCAACTCTTCCTTCAATAAGTCAATCAGATATGGCAGGAAAAGACACAAAGTATGAGTCTCAGTCAAACTAGTTAAAGGCAAAACAATCTATTAAAAAATTAAGCATATTATCATAGTACTCAATTCCCTAGAAGGCCTATTGATAGTACGTAGTAAGGAAAAAAATAAAGAGATGAAAATTATCACCATTTTTGGTAATCTACAAGCTACCAAACATGCCACTACTATCAACCTACCTGATATAGATAACACAAGACTATTACATATGGAAACTGGATATCAAATGATTAATAAGGAAAATTCAATCTTGATATGAGATATCCACCTGAATACAAAATTCATTGAAGTAAACAAGCTGTAACATATACAATATTAGAAAGTCATTTCATCATTATATATCTTAGTTAAAGAAAAACTTTATTAAATGTAAACTAGGAATAGACAACTCTGAGTTGTCAGTAAAGAAAAAAGACAGTCTTTAAATATATGTTGTCCTAATATAAATAAATTCAATTTTTTTTTCAAGATACCAGCTTATCCTTGTATCTATGTGTTGTATATTTTATTAAGATAAGTAGACAAATCAGAAACAACTGGGATGAATAATTATATGTATTGTCTAAGGATTTACAGATCAACAAATAGTACAAAGGGCTAACTATTTATGTCTCATCCAACCAGAATAAGATAATTATATGACCGTCTAGTTTAGATAACTACTTATAACAACAAAATGCAAAAAATAATAAGAAGAATGATGCACAAACTATATTACTTTTCTATTCTATATATAGGCACTCCCTAGAACTACTGCATAAGCCTTGATTCACCGATCAGCTTATTGCTTTTCAAAAGTGGAAGCTAATGTACCAAGGATTCACCTGAAGTACCCATCATCACTGATGTTGGAGATCCCCCATGTGGCGCTTTAACCTCACTAACACTTAATCTAAAATTTTATAAAAAAAAAAAAAAAGGTTGACTAGTACTGTTTATGAAAAGGTACTTTGTTGTTTAACAGGTTGACAGATATGTTTTCAAAGAAGAGGTAATAGTTATTCAAAACTCTCCCAAAAGGATCCTATTCTATGAGATCATTTTCTTCTGATTTTAGTTTACTGGAATAGAAGAAGAGAAATGGAAAGCTGTTGTTTTCTATCCAGTGTGTCCTAATTCAGTTAAAAATGAGTTCCTAAAGGGGGAGGCAGGGACATAAGTCAAATGTCTCTTACTAGGAAACATTAAAATTTTTAAATTAATAACTATAAAAAAACTATCTACAATTGTTCTTCATTATCTAAATAATTGATTTATAGTATTTCCTGACTTTTATTCCTATTAAAGTGAAGAGCCATGAATTTTGTTCCTCAAAAAAGAATATAAGTGATCTGTGAAATTTTATATACTAAATATTTTAGGGACCCATCATTAAATCCAGTACTGTTCTTTTCATATAGCTGATGATGTCATAGGTATTCATGTCCTGTATTTACCTGAATGACTTATAGTAGTTTCCAGGTTCTTATGGGTACTAAGGAAATGCATTCAGACATGTAAGGTGACCAATGTGAGCTTGTTTACATATTTTATTAATATAAAATTTTTTATCCAATCACAATTTGAAAAACTTTGTGCTACTCAAAATTCAGGGTCAAACTGAGGTAAGTAAAATTCCCTAGAAAAACCCAGAAATGAGCACTATTAGAGTGCAAACAATGACAAAGAGAGCGTGAGAGGAGTCTCTTGTTACAAACAACACTCTGTATTGGTTCTTTACAGTGTAAAATGACTGTACATTAGTTCTTCTTTCTTTCAGAACTTTTTTGCCATTGGTAAGAAGGGTGTTGCTTGACTTTTTGATCACTTGCAATCAAGTTTTGTTTGAAGAGGAGTAAAAAAGAGGAAGGAAGTATATGACTCTTGAAGTTTTCTTCAAGTTGGTTTAAAGAAAGTGGTAAGACTTTATTAGCTTAGAAGTATAAAAACTTCTTGTGAACATCTTTTTTGTATGTGGTCAGAGGATCAATGGAAAGAGATTCAGTTTGAGAATGTCTCCTAAATAATAGAAAGGGAAATGAATATAATATAGAAATAGAATTAGATGTGATCTATACTATACCATTTCTAAACTACCAAAAAAATACCAGAAGAGCACAATTGCTAAAAATTCCTTGTCCTCTACTTAAGTTTGATAGGATAACAATAACAAATATAGTTGTAAAAACCCAAGATCAAAGAAATAATCAAATTAAAAGAATAGAACATATACTAATAGGAGACTGATAACAAGAAATAATTGGAAATAATGTTAAATAAAAAATATATCAAGATCACCTACTTGAAATTCTTTAGCATAATCAAGAATTATAGAAGAACAGATCTTCTATTTTATAGATTCTTGATCAATCATGGAAACAAAAATGCAAGAATAGAAGTAGTATAGATACAAACTAAAGGAGCTGAAAAAGAAAATAAATTTCAAATAGAAGTTAAAAACTGGCCCTCATTTATATAAGCAGAATTGGTAGCACTAATTGCAATAGTTTTAGTAGTTCCAATAGACAGTATAGTAGAAATCTTTATTGATAATCAAGTCTGCATCTTCAAATAGAAAAAACTCAAAAAAGAAAATCCCAAGATGATATACAGTATAAAAAATGGCTAAAAAAAAAGAACTGGTCATTATAGACAAGAATGCTAGATCTCATAAAGAAAATATATATTCAACTAACTTTAACTAAAGTTAAAGCTCATTTTAATGATCCATAGAATAAGGAAGTAAATCAATTGGCAAAGAAGTATTAAAGCTCCCAACAATAGAGTAAAATAGTCTCAAGTTGAGCAAGATATCTACAATAATATTGTGACAAAATAATGTGATAGATAATCCAATTTGATAGTTTATTAACTGCCTTGTTATGAATACAGCAACATAGAATAGAGACAAAATAATATCCTCAAGTTCAAGAATATCAAACCTATTCATGGGATCTAATATAGAATAGGTTAAAAAATGGCAGCACATAGAATATCTCTTTTAAAGGTTTGCAAAGAAAAAGTTTCCTGATCAAATTGATCAATGATGAACTACCTACCTTAAGCAAGCTAGTAATAAGAAAACCTGACTTATATAAGCAAGTAAGTTGTATAGCTTGCAATTAGCAAAAAATGATAATTGAACATCTACTAGAATGTCCTAGTTACAAAAATGAGATCCTGGTAGCATAAAAAAAAATCTGAAACATTTCTCAAAGAATTTGCTAAGTTGTATAAAGATAGAAAATAGAAAACGGATGAAAAAAAGATATAACTATCAATTGACAATAGAAGAGAAAAAGGTGGGGTAGATAGATGAATCTTCAAACTTATAAAAGTAGATTCGAAAACTGGTTCAAGCATACTTAGCTTTTGTGCAGGATTACTAGAAAATGATATGATTAAAGAAGCTATTAACCTAAATTACTATAGTAAGGAGATAGGAACAATGGTAAAAAAATGGATTTCAAGAGTACAAAAGAAGGTCTGCAACCAGATCCATAAACAAGTTTGAAATGTAAGATGTGAAAAGATTATAGAATAAGAATAAACATAAAAAATTAATAGAAAAGTAAAACTCAAGAAGGTTCAGGAAATAAGAAAGCAAGATCCACAAGATAATCCTAGTCACAAAAGCACAAGGCAAAGAAAAGAAGTGAAAGAGAGAGAAAACTAAAACCTTGTAGAAATTATAAAAAATGGAATTAAGTATAGAACAAAATAATTGGGTTTTGATTCTTATCAGAATCTTAGAAAGTAATCTACAATAGAGATCTGCAAATGATAAAGTTGGAAGTTGAAAGGGCTTTTACCTGAACTACTAATAGAGTGATAAATCACTTTTGAAGTTATACTTAGAGTTTTAAATAAAATCTTTGATATATGAGTTAGTTAGAAATTTAGTTTTAGTATTATATATATAATATATAGCCTATAATTGTTTAATAAAGCATACATAACTGGCTTGATAGAGTGTTAAAAAAAAAAATCAATATTAAAAAAAATTATAAATATATTTTTTAAATAATTAGCAAAAAAAATAATACATATATTTTTTTAAATTAAATTTTTTCTTTTTATAATATATTCATATAAATTTTTTGGTTATTTTTTTTTATTTATCTATTGTTTTCTCTTTATGATTTTTTATATTTCAATAACTTGAAAAAATAATTGATAATAATATTTTATTAACAATAATAAATAAATTAAAAAAATTTTTATTTAGAATCTATTTCAAAATAATATATTGTCTTTAATATTAAACTTATAGATATTTACTTAAAATATATTGATTAGATATATTATATAATTTATTATATACAGTATGTACTTGTTAAGTTTTTTTCATGAACAGGAAGCCCTCAAATATAGAACCCAACTGAATAAACAAAAAAGAACCAGAGCAAAGAAAACCAAGAACTATACAAATCTGATTGCAGTACAACAGTCCTTACTAAACTTGACTGGAATAGTAAATAGATATATGAATGAATACATTAAATATCAAACTGACATTTTCTCTATTATATTCTTTTATATAACAACTAGCACAGCCTTGACATGTTAGTTTCTTTCCCCAAAGGAAGGGCAACAGGCCATGAGGTAGCCATGGCTTATCGAGTTTTACTATTACTTTTTTTTTTAAAACCCTCTGTCAGGCTAGGTATATGTGCTTTATTAAACTTATGTATACTTTATATTCAGAATGTATCATTAAAGCTAAGTCTCTACCTAACTCACTTGTTTCTATTTTAAGTATTATTAAAACTCTAAGTGCAACTTCGAAAGTGATTTATCACTCCATTAGTAGTTCAAGTAAAGACCCTTCCAACTGTTAACTTTATTGCCTACAGATCACTACTGCAGATCACTTTGTGTGGTTCTAACAGAGCTTAAAACCCAACCATTTTATTTCATACTCTACTCTTCTTGTTAGAATTTCTCGGAGGCTTTCATATTCATGATTTTCTTCTTCAGGTAATGGATATCGAGTTTTACTATTACTAAATATACATTCCTGTATTATAGTCATAGCTATTTAGTATAAATGTAATTCGAAAAAATAATAAACAAGACTGCATCAGTTTAAAAAAAAAAAAAAGTTAAGTTTTTTTTTTTTTTAAGTTGATTTATTTTTGTTTTATTTTTGAGAAAGATTTATTGTGTATATATAATTATGCATTTATAATTTTTATATCTTTCTAATATACAAATGCAACTATCTAAAGATAAATTTATCCTTCTTATTGATTAGCTTGTTGCCATCCACTGTAGGGCTTAACATATTAAGGATAACTAATTAATATTGAAATTAAAAAAGAAAAAAAAAAGAAAAAATTGTGAATGGATTTGTGATTCCTTTAAATGATTAGTCTATATAATAATTGACAAAGTCTATATATTGATCTTTAATTAATAATTCAGATAATAAGACATTTGATAGTGGTTATACTTAAGTATGGCTTTTGGATCACTTATCTTTTTTAATGATGTTATTTGTTATTTTCTATTCTATAGTGTGTTTGCAATGCTCCTTCTATATTGAATGTAAAAATTCTCTATATTGATTCATGTACTTTTAAAATATTAATTGTGTGGCTGTGTGTGAATTAGTATAGTTGTTAATTGTTAGGGTGATATCTTTCCTAATGATATTTTTAATGAGATCTGTAATTGCTTTATCAGATTTGTTAAAAGACATGTCACTTATTATGTAGTGAAAAGGAAAAGTGATAATAGATACTTTGCCATCTTTCAGATTATGTATAAAGATATTTATTAGTTTTCATCTATATGTTTGTCACTTTATAATATATAAGAAGGTATGAGAAGTAGTTTCTGTTTCTTGATATTTAATGTAATTTTTGTTTCTGTATATATGTGGTTTGCATCAGTTCAGTTTGGTCATAGTGGATAGTTCATTATTTCAAATATTGATTGCAAATATTCAAGTATTGTAATTAATTGTAGATATATTTTTATGATTGATGTTATAGGATTGAGATAGTTAAAAGTGATTTGCAAATCTATTATTTTATTTTTTTATATATTAATTTATGTTCTATTTTTTCTAAGGAGTCTCCATTAAGCTAGGTGTTTAATGTGAAATACTTTTTTTTTTTTTTAAATCCTCTGTCAGGCTAGGTATATGTGCTTTATTAAACTTATGTATACTTTATATTCAAAATGTATCGCTAAAGCTAAGTCTCTACCTAACTCACTCGTCTCTATTTTAAGTATTATTAAAACTCTAAGTGCAACTTCGGGAGTGATTTATCACTTTATTAGCAGTTTAGGTAAAGACCCTTCCAACTGTTAACTTCATTGCCTGCAGATCACTACTGCAGATCACTCTGTATGGTTCTGACAGAGCTTAAAACCCAACCATTTCATTCCATATTCTACTCTTCTTGTTAGGATTTCTTGAAGACTTTCATCTTCAAGGTTTTCTTCTTCAGGTAATGGATTTCTTTTCTTTTGGAGTATAGTTTTCTGGCCTGAAAGACAAGGAGATCTTTTCATTTTGTCTTCATTATTGATTTCTTGTGTTCATTCTTATTCAATTACCTTTTCACATCTTTTGTTCCAGATTTCTTTTCGAATTTGGTTGCAGACTTTTTTTTGCATTTTTAATATCCACTTTCTTGCTGTTCTTCCTATGCATTTACCTTAATATTTTAGATCTATCACTTCTAGGATAAAATCATTTCTTATAAGGCCAATACAAAAACTTAGTATATTCTGACTTGTTTCAGAAGTCTGTCCCACTCTTTAGTGATCCACTTGTCAAACTCTCCTAATTCTTCACGATCATCAATACTTAGCCTGGAATTTTTTTCTTTAGCCTCTCTCTTTCTTTCCTACAATAGCTCTTTAAAGTTTCTAATGATTCCATCTACTCCTTTGTTCCATGCCTTTTGTAGCTGATTTTTATAGGCTGAACATTCTAGCAAGTGTTCTATGGTTTCATCTTGTTGGCTATATGTGATGTATTTCACTTACTTGTATAGATCCGGTCTTCTTACAGTCAACTTACTTAAAGTGGGTAGCTTGTCATTGGTCAGTTTGATAAGAAAGCTTCTTTGTTGGGATTGCTTAAAAGATGTATTTCACATATGTCTATTCTTGATCCTTTCCCATATTAAGTTCTATATATGAGCTTGGTATTCTGAAATCTGGTGATTCCATTTTTTCTCTGTTCTGTTTTGTTATATTCACTAATAGGCTGTTGTCTTATTATTAATATTCTTAAGGAACTGTCTAATTGGATCATCTAGAATTGTCCCTTGTTACTTGATTTCAGTTATAATTTTGTGTGAAGTGAGATCTTTCTATTCAATTGATAGAAATTTTGTGGCTTCCTTAGCTAGGGCATCTGTTTTTTCATTATATGGGTCATTTGAATGTACCTTGACTTTAGTAAGCTTTAGATCTAAGTTTTTCTTTTTTGTTGCTCTATCATACATGCCCATAGGAACCAATTTTTTTCTTTGAGCCATCTCTTGTATGTTCTTTTTGGATCTTCTTTTTTTAAGGATTTCCACTTGGAGATACATGCTTGACTATCTGTGTAGATTTCCACCATGCTTTTAATGGAAACTACTAGGAGTATTGTTATAATTGCTATCAATTCTGCTCTTGTAGATGAGGGCCAATTGTTTACTCCTGTTTGGAACTTGC
>CAJVPT010006181.1:0-11294 GCA_910592055.1 Acaulospora colombiana
ATCTCAAGGAAAGCATTTAGACCTCAGCTTTTTTCCATTAAAGCTTTGTCACCACTTGAGAAACTTAGGTAAGAGATAGGAGTTTGCAATCTACATTACCCATTGCTTGATCTTTTGGTGTTATGGAAGTTTTCATTGAGGGACTTAAGCTTTTTTGAGAGCAAACATTTCCAGAACCTTCTTTTCAATCACCAATGACGTCATCAGAACATGTGAATATGACCAATAGAAGCTTGTTTATATTTTAAAAACTAACATGTTTTGTGTTAACCAATCACATTTGGTGAGGATTTGTGCTACCAAAAATTCAGGGTTAAACTAAGGTAGACAAAATTCCTCAAAAAACCATGAAAGCAATAGCTTTAAGAGACTCACAAGTGACTGGAAGGGGAAAAATAAGTCTCTCTATTATCAAAAACCTCTATATATCTCTTGCTTTAAAGGTTAAATAGGCCTTTAGATACTTCACAGTCAGTTCTTCTTCCTTTGGGAACTTTCTTGCCATTGGTATCAAAGGTGTTGCTTGACTTTTCTTGATCACTTGAAGTCAAGTTTTTGAGTAAAGAGGTTTGTAAACAAGAGGAAAAGGGTAGAAGCGACTCTTGAAGTCATACTTCAAGTTGTTTTAATAAAAGTATTAAGACTTTATTAGCAAAGAAGTATAAAAACTTCTTGTAAACATCTTTTTTGTGTGTGGTTAGAGGATCAGCAGAAAAAGTTTTTATTACTCATATATAATTATAATAACCATTTAACTATATTGTTATATTAAAAAAAAAAATAAGTTAATAAACTAAAGTAAAAGAAACTATAATAAAATAAATAAAATATAATATAATAGAGAAAAAAATAACTAAAATAAGTAACTTTTTGAATACTATAACCTCAAATACTATCCTGCACTTGACACTATATAGTTAACAAGTTCAAAGACATATATTATAGTTTTTCTTTGGTTTTAGAATATCAAGGTTATCTATAACTATGTATATAGATTCAATAAGTCACTTAATACAAATATATAATAGCTAATACTAATAATGTTTTTTTTTCTTATAATATATAATATTTTATAACTATATAATAATACTTGGCTCCCAAATTGATCATTCATAATATTATTTCAATTGATTAGTGTTCCCTACTCTTTTAAGTACTTTGTCCTTCATGCTCCTTAATTTGTATACTTCTGGTACGATAATATTGTGAATAAAATATAGTCCTATCTATTTTTTCCTAAATTTGTTACTATATATCTTTACTTTTGCTAATTCATATAATAAAACTTTGTCTTCTATATTGAATTTTTGAACTTTAATTCTCTGATTATAATATTGTTTTTGTTTGTTCTATATCTTTTTAATATTTTGTTATGCACTAAGCCTTAAATTACTAAAATAACTAATAATAAATTCAACATATCACTATAATTGTTAATTCAATATGTTATTAAATTCCTGTTTGTTATTTTGAAGACCAATAGATAATATTGCTTCGTAGTTATAAAGCAACTTGAATAGTAAATACCTAATAGTATAATTTTGAATAAAGTGATAGACAAATAGTATTGAATTCAGAAAAGTATTATATGTATTATTATAATTACTTACATATTTAGTCAAAATATTGAAAAGAGTTTTAATAAATTATTTAATTAATCTATTGATATGTGAATAGTAAGCAGCTAAAAGACAGTGTTGAATAGTCATTAATTTGTATAAAGCTTTCACTAACTTATTAACAAATAGTATTCCTTGATCTGATAAGAGAACTTTAAGATACTCATGTTAATATATAATATTCATATATATGAATTTTGCAATAATAGTAGCTTTAGTATCCTTGAGAGCTTTTACTTCAGACTATTGAGTAAAATATTTAATAACTATAATAATATATTGATTATCTTGAAAAGTTATTAACAATGATCAAAAAACTCTTTCCCATTCACCTGTGGCGCAGTAGAATTGGAAAAAGTGAACAACAATGAATAGAACAACTCGAAGTGTAAACTTCAACTTTAGGCCTAACTACAACGAAAACAGTATATTCAAGGGCAAGGCCGACCCATCAGAAAAGAAACTCTACCAACGCAGGCAAAGAAACCCAAACTCAACATAATGGTTACAACAACTGCGACAAGTATACTAACAACTGAGAAATCCTCAAGTACCCAAAAAACCACCACGCAAACCAAGTCCTCTTCCACAGAACAAGGTACAAACAGCAATCTCTGGAGCGAACAAGTAGAAGAAACCATGACTTCTCAGGCTGAAGGCCTATCCACACCCCTACATACAATGGCAGAGAAAGGAAAGAACCGCGAGGATCCCGAAACAATGCCTACAGAAGAAAGAATCACAGACTCCGACGTTAAAATGATGGAAGAAGACGAGACCCCACACACCGAGGAAATACATAATACAGACCTATCCTCTCAACAAAATCTTGGCTGGTAGAATCCTAGAACCAAATCACAGAGACCATGCCCAAGGTCCCCTTTTAACCCAATTAGCAGATATGGCCATACTAGATGTAAAGTAGGAATCAAAGCACAAGATATTCTAGGAGACACCAACACAAAAAAAATAATTTTCTTGACTAGAGCTCTAGGCTCGCCAGAAGGCCTCCTCAATATCTGCAGCGAACCTCTCAACAGTGAGACACACATCACTGCCCTTTTCGGCAACCAGCAGGCAGCACAAGAAGCCACCACTATCAGTCTACCAAATACAGATGACAAGTACCTCTTTCATATGGTGATCAGCTTCGAAATTAAAAAGGAAAACAGTATCAGGGTGTGGGACATCCCCCTGTATACAAAATTTATAGACGTACAACTCACCTTTACCAAATTTGGAATGATCAATAACATTACGATGAGGACTCATCAAATGTGGCAATCTGCGACCATAACTTTATAAAACAAGAATGACAAACTCAAAGTCACCAATCAGGGAAGCATACTAATCAAAGGGGACTCTGTCAGGATCTTTGATGCAGCACTAGACATGGAACAAATGAAGAATCAAGTATCTATCGCAGCAAAACTAACTGGCCTCCCACCCAATATGACAGCATTCGACTTAAAACACATATGTCAACAAGTCAACGCTAAACCTGTTACATCCCTTGTCGAATGACATATACCAGAAAAAGATACGCAGTACTGAGTTTTGAAACTGAGACTAAACAGAAGGAGGCACTCAACAAAACCTTCACTTTAGGGAAAACAGACACTACCATCATGCCTATGGATACAAAACTTTGCGCTATCTGTGACCAATACAACCACCTTACAGCACAATGCCCAAGAAAGGAAATCCACAACAATGGACTGAATACAACAAAAGACAAGCAGAACACTTCGGCAAACTCTACACAAAATTCAATCCCCCGACCAGTCAACAAATCCGTAAACATATTTCTGTCAACCAAAACAAAAAATACCATGGATCCTATACAGCATCCCTGAAGACAAACAAAGCACCTATAGAACAGGACCAAGAATCACCACTAGCAGAGATTCTCCAAGCAATTAAAGACATCTGCAATGAAATCACTAGCATCAAAGAAGCAATAACCGATCTGGACGAAAGAATCACCAACCTGGAATATCTCGATGAAAAAGAGATAAACAAAATGGAACCATATAACATACCCACAACTGAACAACACTTCCACAGCCCATCACCACCCTCCACTCATTTGGACATTCATGCATCTCAATGACAGCTACACTCTTCGATGGACAAAATGGATCATAACATGAACTCAATTTTGAACACTATCACCTCTCTGATTCCGAACAACCTCAACAACCATCTCAACACTAAATAATGGGAAACAGTCAAAGTAACAATTATAATAACCAAGCTGATGATGACTTTAATACTGAATCGAAATCTCAATATATTGAAAATACCAACACAAACACCTCATTACTCTCTGATACAACAGACAACAAATCCACAACTACGCTTTCATACAAATCAATTCCCTACCCCATCAAAAGAAACAACTAACAACAGACTATCACCCCAGCTTTCAGAACAGCAGAACTGAAACCTTCGACAATACACAAACGGACAAACACTTCATCACAATCACAACACTAAACTGCAGAGGACTCAACGATGAAGCCAAACACAACACATGGATGGAAGCTTGGCGACAACACTCTTGGGACATAATTATCTCAACTGAAACCAACCAAAACTATGACATACCCATCTGGAAAACCCCCAATACGCAACATAGTGGGAAGGGGTAGGACATGGCACAGGCATAGATATCGCACTGAGAAAAGACTTAGCAGATAGGGTCATTAACATACAAAGAATAGAAGGAAGAATACTCTGCATTGACCTTGTCTTCCCCAGGAAACAATACATGCGCATTATTGGCACATACCTACTAGCGACTCCAGGGATCTACCAAATAAATCTCACATGGAGAATCAATAACCTCATATTCCAACGGAATCAAGAACACTGGCATGTAGTATGTAGCGTTAGTAGGAGACTTTAACATGTACCAAATGCCAGCAAAGACAAATACAGTCCATACAGGAAGAATTTCGGGAACAAATCACCTTCCTTTTTTACAGACCTAGTTAATTTCAACATGATTGACACCTTCAGATACCACAACCCCAATAGCAAAGAATACACATGGTCCCCCAACTGGACTGCTGATTCTTCCAGAAGTAGAATCGATGGAATATGGATCTCATCCCATTCATCATGGTGTTCAATCGACTTGTACATTATCAACGCACCTCCTATATCAACGTACCACAGAGCAGTTACTACACTCATAGAAACCTGGCAACTAGAGAGCCCTATTAAATGTTTCAGGCATCCCTCCAACAACACCAGATTCAATTGGGCATCTATCAATGAAAAACATTGGGACAACTTTGCCCAACAAATCAAGAATAACATGCAACAATGGCAACAAATGATAGCTGATGGTACCAACATTAATAAATTATGGAACACATTAAGAAACTAGATATTAGAAGCAGCTCGCTTCCACATCAAACAATACAAGGAAAAGAAAAGGAAGTGTTACAAACCAGCATCGAAATCAAACCCATCTTCTCCTTCAATTAAACGAACTCAGGACTCAGCTCAACCTCCTTAGGAAACACTCCCTGAGATTTAGCCACACTAGAATGGGAACATTATACAACAACATCTCAGACCATATTCCCATCAGCCCTCTAGATGATAACACCAACCTGCAATTGGCCATAGAGGAAATCGATCAATGGATCAAAGTAGAAAAAGAAAAATATAAGAAATCAACAAGGGAAAGAATGAAATCAAACATCAAATCCTTCAAACAAAGAAGACAGAACTGGTTCCATACAGATAAGAAAAGAATAATCAGAGCCCTTCTCAGTCAACCCAAATGGAATATCGTTACTACAAGACTGGTCACGGGAGAAGACACAGACAAACAAGTCATCACCGATCCTGAATCCATCAAGCAAGCTATTAGAACACACTTTCAAGACTGGATTAAACACAGAAAGTTACAAGAAATAACCAACAATGAATGGGAAACAGAATACCAATTCCAAGAACACATAGACGAGAAATGGTACTCCACATTAGTAACACCTCTCACAGTCGAAGAAATTCAGGAAATTATCAACAAAACCAGCAACAAATCAGCCTCGGCCCCTTAAATATCCTATACACCACTTTCAAATATATGCATGAAGAAAGTATCAAGGGCATAACAGCCTTCTTCAACATAATCCTTTCCAAAGAGGAAATCCCAAGTGAGTGGAAAAAAGGAACTATATATCCTATATCCAAGCCTAAAGACTGGGAGTATAACATCAATATCACAAGATCTATCACTCTTCTCGAATCCATAAAAAAAAATTTTTATGAAAGCAATCACCAATAGGCTTACCAAAGTGCTATCCGAACACGATATCCTCGTTGAGCAAAACTAGGCAGCACTTCCCAACCAAAGTACCAGAGAACCAATTAGCATAATGAATAGTATCTTAGAAGATACAAGGGAGTCCCGAAAACCCTGCTATATGCTCTTTCAGGACATGAGCAAAGCATATGACACAGTCAACATCGAGCGGCTTGTCCTCACATTACAGAGACTCAAGCTCCCAACAAAGTTAATCAACATCATTCAAAACTGCTTTAACAACAGAGAAAACGAAGTCATAACTTATTTCGGAAACACTGAACCCTACCAGGCATAGGAAGGAATAGATCAAGGAGACACTATCTCCCCCATCCTCTGGTGAATATACTACGACCCTCTAATAAGCAGAATCAACAAAATGCCAGGATATACTCTTCACACTCACAGACAAGACCCAAGCAGCCTGACCCTATCTAAAATCAACACATCAATAATAGCCTACATGGATGACACAACCTTCGTAACACAAGACAGATCCCAACTAACAGATATCATCAATACTAGCAACTCCTTCTATAAATTAAACGATATAACAGTGAACCTACACAAATCTGAACTTCTTATCATTAATGACAAACAGACTAGTATAGAAATCAACAATCACACTATTGAACCTGTTAACAGTCAAAATGTGATTAGAGTCCTAGGCATTTGGCACGAAATCAAAGGGGGGAAGAAATTCCAAAGGAAGTTAATATGGAAAAAAACAAACTCAATTTGCAGCATCACAAAGAGAAAATCAAGTACTGATAAAATGCACAAATACATTATAAACAGCATTCTCCTTCCTATGATCGAATACCTAATCAATGACCTGGTACTTTTCCCCACTGAATTGAACAAGATCAATAGAAGAATCAAACGCAGCATGAAGTACAAAGCAAATCTGGCACTGTTAGTTCCCGATCCAGTCATATTTCTCAAACATTACTATGATATCCATGACATGGTAACTCGTCAACTCCAAAAACATACTTCAAACCTACAAGACATTCACAACAGTCAGATTACCACTGGACAAACCTGCCAAAATAGAATACAAAATTTAACATGACACTCATGGCAACAAAAAAGTATCTTTGGGGACTGTCCTCTCCTTTTCAAAAAAAGTCACAACTTATACCACGACATCCTTCATAACATGCAAGCCAATGACATAATAGCCATACCCTCCAAGGAACAGGGTGATTCTCGAGACCAATTACACTATATCTGTGATCTAACAGAAAAAGAATGATATGACAGGCACAGAGTTTCACTAAGGCATCATAAAATCAAATTCATCGAACAAATAATTAGTATATACAAAACCTGACCCCTGCTATGGCACTAAGTTGGAGGCTTATACAACAAAACCATTAAAAGAAGAGAGCCCAAGTGGTTCAAAGAACTCACAGAGATAGCAACCATTTTCATTCAACAACCAAACAATACCAATACACTGAACATATTCACACAAATCGAACATGCTACCACCAGTATCAGCACATCAGCATGGTATACCACCTTCATAAACAATAACCTCATTATAGGGAAATGAACCAGCAATGATTTTCAACACACCAAGATAAGACATTACAGACATACCGACCAATCCCCATTAAACCCCTGTACAGGATGCGAAGAAACAAACATTGTCGACAATAGAAGTCACAATTGTTACATCAAAGTACATAGCAATGACCTGACAAAGATCCCGGTCTCCCTTACCTCCCGATCATCATCATTCGCAGACAACACACCTCAGCTCCGGACGCAAATATCTCTCGGAAGCATTTCCAAATGGTGGAAGCAACCAAACCAATCTTTAGATGCCGTAATCATTGACCCATACCCGAAACATATTGGCATACTCAACAAAATAATAAAACTATCAGATGACACTGTCAGACGCTGTATAGAAATCAGCAAAAGTCTCTACAACTCAAACACAATTGACATTTTCTGTGATGGAGCATAAAACCTGAAAGCGACACCAACCATCTAGGCATAGGAATAGTACTCCAAGACCAAAACAACACAATAGAAAACATATCAATCCAAATCGTAGCCAAAGATTCCAGCGATTTTGCAGAACTACTTGTCATCACTATAGCCATTAACCTAGTTAAGCACAACACTATAACACATATACACACAGACTTAGCAGTCACCATCAGTGAAATAGTGAACGCAAGGAAAAACCTAACTAAAAAACGTAAATACCTGCGAATAACTGAATATATACACAATACTATTAAAACAAGACATCTTGACATTCACTGTCACAAAATAAACAAAGATGCTCTTCCAGAAAATCACAAATTTGCAGACCAACTAGCCAAAAAATGCCTAAACAATCCTATACCACACTCCGCTACCCTCATGGAATACCTCAACAATAACAACCTCATCATATACAAAGCCTTCAAAATAGAGGTCACCCAGTACATCAGAAAGACTATTAACATCATATAATAGGCAAAATACACTATAAAATGGAACAATCTCGAAAGAAACACGAATATATCAGAGAAACAAAGATAGAACATAGACTGAAAAAACTCACTCCTCAATCTCCAATCTTCCAACATCAACTCCTGATCTTGCAACTCATGGGACCAACGAATTCACACCTTCTCTCTCAAACTTTGGAACCAAGAGCTCCCTATGATGAGTATCCTAAACAAATGAAGACCCGATATATATTTATCGAACAGGTGTTTTAGATGTTCAGAAATAGAAGACTACAAACATGCCTTCCTATGTAAAAAACACGGACTGGACATTAAAGACCTGATAAAAAACACCATCAGCAGAGAAATTTCCGCAAGAATGGAACAACCCTCAACAACAAATTTTAAAGCTAAGACTATCACAGATCTCAACCGAAGTGACAATTGGGATATACTAATCAAAGGGGGAATCACAGAAGATATAACCCACCTAATCACCTCACATCTGGACAAAAGCAAAGTTATTGAAACAATCAAAGGTATAATAAACTGCATCCGCTTTATAACTTACAATATTTGGGAAGACAGATGTCAACACCTCCATATATGGGAAGCAAACAATGGTATCAATTGCACTGCAACCCGACCTCGAAGAAACAACAAGATACAAGACAAGCATACAACGACACCCACAATTCCACTCAACACAGAAGAAATCCAAGAGATAATTAACGGTAACAAATCCATATACGATCTCTTCAAATTGCACACTAACGGAGCCTAGGCACGTTAGTTTCTCCATGAGAGACAACAAGCCACAGGGGGTTTTTTTCTTACAAACTGGCTTTTTTAGAAGGTAATGGGAATCCTGAATAGAGAAAATTGATTGTAAAATTGCTTTGTAATTTAAAGTAATATGTACCTAATTACACCTAATAAAGTGGGCTTTTGGAGTGCAAAAAAAAAAAAAAAAAAAAAAAAAATTAACAATGATCCAATGATGTCAATTCCTATATAATCAATAAGTTGTCTAACAGGTATAAAATAAAGTTTCATATATAATATAGTAGCTTCTTATTATTGATAAGTATTATATCATTTGATGTATTTGGCAATAGTTTTGTATTTATTAGATAAATAATATTGACTTCTTGCTCAATTATAGATTGTTTTAATTTCAAAATATTTAGTAAAAATATTTCTATGAAAGTTGTATAAGATGGATTCCAATTCAATTGTCTTAATAACTTTAAGTAGTTTCGGTAGATTTTTAGTATTCAAAATAGTTTTTTTTTTTTTTTTTTTTTTAAAAATCCATGGACAGGCCATACTGTATGTTTATTAATCATTAAGAAAACTGATTGAGATATGTAGAACAATTGCATTATGGCTAAACTAAAATCTTGTACTTATACACTCATCAATGGTTTTCAATTCTCAAAAGAGCTTCAGCCTCGAAGTGCAACCTTGGGGATAATATTTTACTCTGAATCAAGTTTTGGGTGAAAACCCTCTTAACTTACCCATTATTGCCAACAGGTTGTCACTGCTTATTATCCTTCAAGGAACTAAATTTGAGAAACTACAAAAGGGAAAAGGAAAAAATAAAAGGAAAGGGGAATATATAAAACTGCACAAACGTACTACATGAAAATGAAAAAAGAAAAAAGAAATTTAAAATTGTTATATATCCTTTAAAGAACCTCTGCTGGAAACCTCTTCTATTAAAAATCAACCCTTTTGAAATATTCTTTTTCTTTCTAACCATTTGAGGAACTTATCCATCTGTGCTCTTGATTGTTTTCTTGTGACCATCTGAGGGATTTATTGTCTACTCAGATCCAGTGTCTTGCTCAATGCTTTCTTTCTTTCATTCTTAATTTTATATTTACCTATATAGAACTGAATGGCTAATAGTGGACCCTAGGTTCTTATGTGGCTTTTCAGTCTAGTTATGTAACTCCCAATATTTTCTAGCAACTATTCTAGTTAATAGAAATTTACTGGTATATATCTTCCATTACCTAAAAAGTCAGATTCCCCAACAATCTTTTTGCTAGCAATAGTGGGAGGGTCTCGAATAGTATAGGGATTCTCATTAATTACAATATTATTATACAACATCTGGGGAAATGCATTCTCAATCCTAGAGAAGAGCAGTGTTTTACATTTTTCTGCTTTTCAGTCTAATAGCCTGACCAAAATAAGAAAATAATCTCCTTCACATACTTTGTCTGACCAGGATAATAAGAAGTTGAAGGCCTAAGCTTAAACAAATAACTATCTTTTTATCATCTAGGAAATTTAGTGTCTATACTAATGGTCTCATGATTTTTTTGCTTCAGTTAATCTTCATTTGGAGGAGTGAAGGAATTCATATCCTTGATTTCTCTTTTAATCACCAATGACATCATCAAAACATGTGAGATGACCAATAGGAGCTTGTTTATATTTAGCTACTAATGTGTTTTGTATCAACCAATCAGATGCCAGGTGATATTGTGCTATCAAAAATTCAAGATCAAATTGAGATAGGCAAAATCCTTCAAGAAAATCATGAAAACCAGTAAACACTTTAAAAGGGTATAAAACAGTATATGAGAAGGTGAAAAAATAAGCCTTTCTTTGCCAACAGAACTTTTATTTCTTGTCACTTCTAGCTCTGTGAAGTGATGCTCCACTTGTCAGTTCTTTTACTTCCTAGAACCTTCTTGCCTTTAGTAGAGGAAATATATACTTGAGTCTTTTCAGGCTACTAGAGGCTCAAGTTTTTATTCAAAGGAGTTTATAAACAAGTAAGGGGGGTTAGAAGAGATAAATGAAGACAAGCTTCAAGTTGTTTTAATGAAAGTGTAAAGACTTTATTAGCAAAGAAGTATAAAACTTCTTGCGAAC
>CAJVPT010006182.1:0-11294 GCA_910592055.1 Acaulospora colombiana
AAATTTGGTTTATACTAAATAATAATTCTTTATTTATAAAATTCTTTTTGACTCATCAAAAAAAATTAATTTGGCCCTCCCATAAAAAAAAAATGTTAATAATTTTTGGTTCTTCTACCAAAAAAAAAAAAAATGATAATAATTTTTGACTCTTTTGCCAAAAAAAAAATGATAATAATTTTTGGTTCTCTCACAAAAAATAAAAAATAATAATAATTTTTGGCCCTTCCACCAAAAAAAAAAATGATAATAATTTTTGATCCTCCCATCAAAAAAAAAAAAATGATAATAATTTTTGACCTTTCCACTAAAAAAAAAATGATAATAATTTTTGGCCCTTCTGTCAAAAAAAAATAATAATAATAATTTTTGGCAAAAAAAAAAATGATAATAATTTTTGATCCTCCTATCAAAAAAAAAAAAAAAAATGATAATAATTTTTGGCTCTCTCGCCAAAAAAAAAAAAAAATGATAATAATTTTTTATTCTTTTTAAAAAATATATATATATTGGTTCTGCTAAAAAAAAAATAACTTTTCTGCCAAAAAAAATAATTTGATTTTTTTTTTTTTTTTTGGATCCTCAATCGAGATTATTATATATCTTTTAATGAAAATTATTGTTATTATTATTATTATTATTAAACATTAAAATAAAAAATTAATAATTATATCTTTGATATCCATGAAGGCTTTTGTTATTTTAATGTACAATTTTTTGCCAAATGATTTTCTGTTTTTCAACATCGATAGCAATAATTTTGATATTTAGATGGAATGGATGGACAATTTTGGATCCAATGTTCATGATTTTTACAAAATACACATATATAATTAAATATTTGATGGGAAGATTCAATTGATGGATTTGTAATTATTGTCAATAATATATCGGTTGATGATTTTTGAATTTCTGTGATATTTTTGATTGCGTTTATTTGTATCTCCATTATACTTATTGTGACACATCTTTGGATATGAGATATATTAGATATCGCAGTTTTCTGAATTTCTTTAATAGCTTAATGACCTTTAAATAAATATTTAATAATTATTTTATATATATAATAAAATATTTTATTTATATATATACGTACACATTCATTTTTTTCATCTATCTTCATCTTTATAAATAGGATATTTTAACTTCTAATACTTTTATAAAATAGAATATTATAATTTGATTTCTATCTTTATAACAAAATCCAAATTCAACTTATATTACCTTATTAATTTTATAATTCTAAAATGACCTGGTTTTTAATGGATTTGATTTTTAAAAAATCAAGAATGTAATTTAAAAAAAAAAAAACATGTATTTTATAGATTATCAATTTTAATTTTGATTGGTTACTTTTAAATACTAATTATTATTGGTTAATCAGATTTGATATTTAAATTCTTGATGATGCAAGACTTTTGTAAGCTACTTTTATAAAAATATATAGTTTATATGAGATAATTGATATCAGGCTAAGAGGATTTATTTTTTTTAAAAAATTAAATTAAATATTAATAAAGAGCTCATATCTAATATCAGTTATGGTTTAAAATAAAATAAAATAAAAAATTTTTAATAATTCAATAATAATTTAAACCTGTAGATCAATAATGTAGTGAGTGTGCTCCCAGGTCACTATCTGTAAGTTACTGGCTCAATTTCACTTCAAAATAGTTCTCATAATATAGGTTACATTATATAAGATGCATGTTAATCAGTCATATGCATTTTTATACACAACAATCTATCATATTTTATCATTTGATTATAGTATTATAAATTAGGTCATATAGGTTCTGGTCAGTTTTAATACTAGGGTAAAGAAGTCCCAACATCCCATCACTTAGAATATGTGATGACACAAAGAAATATCAAGAAATACAATAATCAACTTACAATCCTATCAACTTCACATGAAATCTATCTCTTTTCAAAAAATTCCTGTCTTATAGGTAATGATGAATTCCCAAAGTATTTAGCATATAAAATTTTATAGATCACTTATATCTCTTTTTTAAGGGACAAATTCATAGCTCTTCATTTTAATAGAACAAAAATTAGGAAATGCTATAAATCAATAATTTGAATAATAGAGAACAATTGTAAAAAGTTTTTTTATAATTATTAATTTAAAAATTCTACTGTTTTCTGATAAGAAATATTTGACTTTTGTTCCTGTCTTTCCCTTTAGGAACCCATCTTTACTCATAGAAAACTGGGAGACTAGAAGACTTTAGTTATCTGTATCAGTTGCAAAAAGTAAAGGATCAGATAATATGGAAGATCTTAGATTACTAACCATCAATAGCTATTAGAAAGAGATTTTGCAGGTGACTAACAAGAAATGATGAACATTCACGATGAAGTAAAAGTCATATCTAAAGAGGAACTATGAATAGTCACTGGAAGACTTAGTTATTAATATGACTTACCAATGGTCACTGAGAGACTAACTTGAAACTAAATGAAGAGTGAAGACATCAATGGACAACTAGTATCTGAGAATAGAATATAGTATAAAGATGTCAATTAAGAAATAGACTCTCATATATGGGAAACAGATACTATATGAAGCAAACACATCCAAAAATAGCTCTCTAAATATAAAAAAAAATCATCTGATTGATTCTTGGAACATCAGGAGTGCCTAGTATAACAGGGCAGCTAATAGGATGGTATCCTTATCCAGTAAAATCTAGGAATGGATTGAACAAATTAGGATAGTTTAGGTTAGCTATAAGAATTACTTTTGTAGAATAAACTGTATAAAACTCTTAAATATTTGATCAATAAAGCCCAGTTAGTATAACTAGTTAAAAAAAAATAATAATAATAATTTAATTATAACTTTTTTCAATATCCTTCCTGGTTTGAGTTTCAAGTAGTAATTTAACTTCTAGCATTGATATTTATGTAATTTTAATTTTAATTTTTCAGATAATACAATAGATAATATTCTTTTAAGCAATTCAACCAATATGATAAAAATTGAAGATTTGATATTCAATATTATTGAATAAATTGTATTTACTTCTAATATAATTGATATAAAGAAAGTTTGTAATAGCAGTGAAGGTTGTAAAGGTTGAAAAAATAATAAAGGCAGCTATTTTTTATAAAAAGCATATCTAGTTTGTTTTTTTATTTAGATATTTTAGAAAAATTGACAAAAAAAATATTAAATTAATTTTTTTTTTGATATTTATAGCCAGACTAAGTTATCAATTTATTAATTAATTAAAAATAAAAATACATTTTCATTTGAGTAGCATGATATATACTACAGTTAAACTATTATTCTAATCTAACTAACTTGTTATAAATATAAAAACCTCTAAGTTCAACTTTGGGAACAATATTTTACTTGGCAATGTCTTTAAATAAAGACCCTTCTAGTTCACTATATCATTACTAGCAGGTTGTTACTATCATATGTTATATCAAGTTGCTGAAATACAAGAAACTACAAAAGAATGGATTGAAAAAAGAGAAAGAGAATATTTAAAAATATCTAAGTAAATAACAAAAAAATAAAAGAGTAAAAAATTGAAAAAAAATTTCCAGTTTTTTCTAAAGACCTACTTTTCAAGACTTCTCAATAAAAAATATCCAATTGAGATATCTTTTCTTTTCCTAACCATTTGTGAAACTTATCTATTCTTAATCATGATTTTCTTCTTGTGTACTATTTGAGATTACTTATCACCTAGTGGAAGTCTTTATTTCTAGAATACACTTGGTTCTAACCTTTTTTGGGCAGTAATTTTTTATCTATCTGTAATAGAGTGGTAACTTATAATGGATCCCAGATTCTTATATTTCTCAGTAAAAATTGAGCCATGTTATTTCAGTATGATACCTTTTAGTAGCTATGCCTAGTTAAAAAAATTTACTGATATACTGTACATCTTTTATTATCCAAAAAATTCAGATTTCTCAATAACCCTTTTGCTTTATAAGAGTAGGAAGGTTTTGAAAAGTGATGGAAATTCTCATCAATTATGATATTCTTCAACAACTTCTGGAGAAATATATTCTCAACTGTAATTAAAGAATTGGAGTTTAGTATAGACTAAAAACCATTCAATCTTATTATCTGACCAGGATAAAAAGAAGATCTTGGTTTTGAATTTTGCCTGACAAGAATGATAAGAGAGAAAGACCTAAATTTGAACAAATAATAGCTTTTTTATTACCTGAAGACTTGTTACTCATATCTTATTGGCCTCATAAAACTTGATTTGTAGGTTAATTCAATTAAAAAAGTGGACATATATGAGGCATAAATCAACTCTTTTAGTTATCAATGATATTATTAAAATATATGAGATGTTCAATAGAAACTTATTTACATCCAACTACTAACATATTTTGTATCAATTAATTAGATACCAGATGATATTGTGCTATCAGAAATTCAAGGTCAAACTAAGGTAGGTAAAATTCTTCAAAAAAACTGAGAAAAACAATAGACATTCTAAGAGAATACAAAACAATATGTGAGAAGGTAAATAATAAGTCTTTCTCTACCAACAAAATCTCTATTTCTTGTTACTTCTAGCTTTATAAAGTGACATTTCACTTGTCAGTTCTTTTACTTTCTAGAATCTTTTTGTCCTTAGTAGAGAAAGTATATACTTGAGTCTATTCAGGTTACTAGAAGCCCAAGTTTTTATTCAAATAATTTTATAAACAAACAAAAAAAGATAGTAGAGATAAGTGAAGACAAGTTTTAAGTTGTTTTAATGAATGTATAAAGACTTTATTAGCAAAAAAGTATAAAACTTCTTGTAAATATTTTTTTGTATATAGTTAAAGGATCAACAAAAAGAGTTTTTTATTATCATTTTTGACAAACTAAAAAAAAAAATATTAAATTAATAAAGAGTTATTTAAATAAAATTATTTATATTATTTTAATACAATTTGGAACTATATATAATATTATACTATTAATATTGATAAAAGTAAATAAACTCTTTCTGTTGATCCTCTGACTATATACAAAAAAGATGTTCACAAGAAGTTTTTATACTTCCTTGTTAATAAAGTCTTAATATTATTTTTAAAATAACTTGAAGTAAGTATTATTTCAAGAGTTATTATTACTTTTCCCTTATTGTCTACAAACCTTTTTACTCAAAAACTTGACTCTATTGATTAAAAAAAATCAAGTAATATCTTTGATATCAATGACAAGAAAGTTCGCAAAGAAAGAAAAACTGACTGTAAAGTTCCTAAAGGCCTATCTGACCTTTAAAGTGAGAGATTTATAGAGGTTTTCTATAGTAAAAAGGCTTATTTTCTCCCTTTTAGACTGTCTTGATTCTCTTAGAACTTTCACTTTTATAGTTTTCTGGAAAATTTTACCTATCTCAATTTAACCCTGAATTTGGGTAGCACAAATTCTCACTAAAAGTGATTGGCTAATATAAAACATGTTAGTTTCTGAAATGTAAACAAGCTCCTATTGATCTCACTTATATGTCTCATTACATTATTGATAATATAGAAAAGAAAGTTCTAGAAAAAGTGTTCCTCCAACTGCATATATTCGATCTCCAGGAAACAATTATGATACTGAAAAGTGAGTGATGGATAGGCAAACAGATCTGACTTTCATCTCTCATTAAGTTTCTCAAGTGATAAAAAGACTTTCTTGAACAAAAGCTGGGATTTCCAAGCTTCTATCCTGGTCAAGCAAAGTTCTTAAAAAGATTTTTTTATTTTAGTTAGGTAAACTTTTCTGTAATATAGTGCTAGCTTCAGTAGTGATAAGCAATTTGTACATTAGCAAAAGGATAAGTTTTTTAAACATTCTTCTTGAAGTCACTTTTAGGAATAATTAAGTTACTCAAATATCATAAAGCTTAGAAGATATTTCAATTAGGCAAACCCCTTTTGAGAGAAAACTCTGAAATAAAATAAGAACCTTTTGAAGGGCTCGAATTGTATTTTCTTTTTTTCCTTTTTCCAGTATTATAATTTAGCAATTCATTATTTTTCAGAATAATTGATAGTAACAAACTATTGATAATAACCTTGGTTGATTTAGAGGCACTATGCCAAATTATTAAAAGAGTGTAATATTATTTTCTAAATCTGACTTAGAGTACCTAGTTTAGACTTAGTCTAAACTAACATAGTAAACTTTTTATATTTTTTAAGTAATATAGTCCTTTAATCAATAATATACAGTGACAAGTTAGTCACTTTGTGAAAAGTTTATAAAATATTTTGGTATCTCTCATATTTCAATAAAACATGCCAAAATAGCATGATTGTGGATTAAAAATACATATATATATTATACTATTATTATTTATTATTCATAAAAAACTCTTTCTGTTAATTCATATTTTTTCAAAAAATTTTCATTTTTAGTAATTTTCTTGGACAATTTACAAAGATCTTTTATACAAGAGCAAGCCTTAGAAAATATAACCAAATACTACTAAGCAACAAAATCTATTTTGCAATAACAGAAAAGGAGTTTCACTTACTTAAAAGACAAATATCTCTAGATCATTTTTACTTTTACGAAGGAGCAAAGCAAAAATAAGCTAATTCACAGTAGGTTTCTTGAAACCCAATCTCAATTTCACAAAGCTCTTAGTCAGGCCAGTACAGATTAACACCTTTCTAGGTACTAAAAGAAGTTTCAAAAACAATAGATTATATTGATAAATTAGTACAACCTCAAGGCTAATTGAAACCCAGGAGAATGTCCAAATCTCTTTGATCTAATAGCTAAAAGATTACAACAATACAACAACTTCAAATTAACTAATTCATATCACACAAACATGAATACATTAACTTTTCATCTGCTTAGTATATATCAAAGTAAACTGATCAACTTGTCATTAAAACAATAAGATGTAATAGATCAATAAACTAGAATATGTATAATCAATTAGCAAATATTATCTAAAGCAAAATTAACAGTTGATCATAGCCAGTTATGTGTTAATAAATAAATACCAGACATATAAACATATAGATACCATGTGTTATAAACTCCCTAATATCAATATAGCAACTTATTGCTATATATGCCAAATAAAAAAATTATTTCATAAAAGTATTTATCTAATTACATAATTAAAAAGACACTCATATAATAATAACATATATTAATTTATTCTTACTATATGACAACATGCTAATAAAAGAACAAATAATAATCAGGATCTTAAAGAGAAGAGAAAAGAAGTTATTGAAGGTATTAAAAAATATAGCTTCTTATCAAGATCCTTAGTAAGTATTTTGGGAAATAAAAATAATACAGTATGAACTAAGACCAATAGCAACCAATAAATTCTACATTCCTGCTGAGTCAATACATATTTTTTCAATATTAAATAACATTATTACCAATCTATTGAGAATATTTTATTATTATTATTTTTTTTTAAGCTGGCTTGTTCAAGTTTATTAGCAAGTTTTACTATATAGATACATCTAATCAGAAGAAAAAATTGGTATACTAGTAAACTAATGATAGATTTAAGAACTATCTTATGGTTGAGCCATCTCCAGACAGAGACATAATAAAAGAACCATTAGAGTAATATAAAATTTTAAAAGGAGAGATTGATGTGTGTATTGAATTTAATTTAACCAACCTAATCCAAAAGGGGATAAAAGGGAGTTATGTTTATTATCCTACTCTACTATCTCTATTTAGAGAAGAAAACTGAAGCTAAGACTGTACAAATTTAAACAGGGGTGAAGATTTTGCATTACAAAAAGGGTGCCAAAAGGAAGAGGGGAAATGGTTTGATTATGAATGACTTGGATACACACTACTACTACTATGTTAATATCATGGACTGGTTACTCTTTGAGAGCTTTATCAGTTTAGGGTGCAATGCTTGTTCCTTCACTGCTTTCAGTACCTCTATGTTGTGATCCTTGTCTACTAGTTCTTGTCTTTTCCTTCTATACCCTATCCAATATAGGATCTTCTACTGATGTTCTTCTAGATAATGATAAGTTAAGGGTTTCAAAGGGCTCTAGGACATAGGAAAAGTTAATAGGCACTGAAATAGTTAGAGTTTTATTATCCAACAATCTGTTCTTCTTTATTATTATAATAACTCCAGCCTAAAAAGAAAAATCTTAATACTTTCAGCATGCACCTTGTTAGACTTAATAAATATCATACTGTTTTTTTCAAGTACTACCATCTATAGAGATTGAACCATTATCTAATATCCTATCATAACATATTTTTCAACTCATAGAAATAATTAGACTGCATGTTGGTGTTGTTGATTAGGTGTGAATAATCCTAAGATTTCTCTGATCTCCCAATATTCATACTGATAAAGAATAGGTATGGCACTTTTAAGGCACTATCCTTATTCTGTGTTTCTTTGAGACTAGTCTTCCTTTTTCTTTCTTGATAGAGGAGAAGGAAGGGTATGTTCTTTCTCTTTTGCTTAGCCAAAGATATAAAAGTTAACAATGTTCATTATCTACTCGCACTAGGCATAATAACTTATGGTGAATCCCAGGTTTTTATGGAACTGAGGAAATGCATTTGAATACGTGAAGTGATCAATAGGAGCTTGTTTACTTCTTTTACTAATATGAGCTCTGTCTGCCCAATCATGATGTGAGAAACTTTGTGTTACTCAAAATTCAGGGTCAAACTGAGGTAGGCAAAATTTTCCAGAAAAAACCAAGAATAAGCACTATAAGAAGTAATAGATAACAAGTAA
Source organism: Acaulospora colombiana (assembly GCA_910592055.1). NCBI lineage: Eukaryota > Fungi > Glomeromycota > Glomeromycetes > Diversisporales > Acaulosporaceae > Acaulospora > Acaulospora colombiana. The sequence continues at coordinate 8,730 of CAJVPT010006182.1, forward strand.
GTGGAAAACTTGTCTTTAATCATGACAATACTTCTATAGTGTTTTTCTATAATGTAAGATAATGGCACATTAGTTTTTCTTCCTTTTAAAACTTTCTTGCCATGGGTAGGAAAGGTGTTTCTTGATCTTTAAGAATACTAGAGGTCAAGTTTTTGTTTGAAGAGGATAATAAGCAAGAGAAGCGGAGGTAGTTGATGGCTCTTGAAGCTTCTTCAAGTTAGTTTAAGGAAAATAATAAGACTTTATTAGCTTAGAAGTATAAAAACTTCTTGCAAACATCTTTTTTGTATGTGATCAGAGGATTAGTGAAAAGGTTTGATTGATTTAATGAATCTATTGAGAATATATCTATTAGTATTGGCAAAAGAACTTATGCTACAGCAATATATTTTCCCTCTCTGGGAAAAGGAACAAGGTAAAAAAGAAAATTTGAAAACACTTATACTAGAAGAAAAGATATTTAATATGTTAACAAGCAAGCCAGTAATATAGATATTAAGTTCTAACCAAGTTGAAATTACTATAATGGAAAGTATTCAATAGAAGTTAAATCAATTTCCACAGAACTCAAAGAAGTACATTTTATTAAGGAAGTCATAATAGAGAATAGAGCAGTAGTGAAACAAATAGAAATAGAAATATTAAAAGAAATAGTGCAAGGAAGCTATATTACAGGCAGCATATCTTATAATACAAGAAACAGGGTTCAGGAAATAACAGTAAATCCATTTTTTATAAAACAATAGGAATCAATTAAGGTGAGGTACTCCAAGTCATATTGTAAAAGAAAATAGGAAAGAGGGAATTATTTATTTTAAAGAAGCTCTAAAAATATCTAAGAGAATAAATTTCTTTAAAATAGACTTTTTTAATAGCAATTATGGAATTATATTTGGCTTTGTTGAAGAAAAAGATGCGGCAAGATATCTAGAGACTATTAATAAAAAAGAAGCTGAGAACTTTATACTTATGAGAATGGACAAAGATGTGAATATACAACTAGCCTTTCAAAAATATGCATAGAACAAAATGTTTTTCAGATCAAAAAGCTTTTTATCAGTCAAAAATGGATCAAAATATATTACATTGATAGATACAAATCACAATCTTGACAAATATGAAACTAGATAAACAATGGAAGAATTTGGAAAGATTATCAATGTTCATGAATATAAAACATCTTTCTATTAAAAAAGGTTTAGAGTTTACCTTTATGTTTATTGAGAATATATCAACTTGGATAAAGAATGGGTAATTAAGATAAAATCCAATCAAGTACATCTGTGATAACCTATAAGAAACAAGATGATCAAGAAATTACTCAAATTCTAAAAGAGAGAAAAAGATATTCTTTAAAACTTTATGAAGTTAATGGATTATCTATAAAATCTACAGATAAAACCTTAAACCACATAAAAGCTAAGATCTTTTATATATCAAAAAACAAGATCACCTTGATATCAGAAAACTATACAATAGTATACTTTGAGAATAAAAAAAATCTAAGGGAGGCACTATAGCATCAAATAAAGATTGACAATTAAGGGCTAGAATAGAATGCAAAGAATTATTATTATTATAAGGTATTAGTTAATCCAACTAGGTTAGGCAATGCATATATAATGAATAAAAAAGCAAAGGAGCAAGATTGCAAAAGCTAAGATAGAGCAAGTGAAAATAGAGAAAGTAATAAAGATATTATAGTAACTGAGAAAGAAATTACACTGATATCAAAACTCAGAAGTTACAATAGTCAGTCAGAAAATAGAAGAAGTACAACAATATCTATACTATCAGTAACTAGTAACAATAGAGTATCAATAAGAAGGTGGAAGCACTAGAAAACAAATCAAGCTTCATATCAAACTTCACAATATTTCTCAGAAACAGATGATAAAGCTTTGAATATCAGGTGATATCAAAGGTAAACAACAAGATGGAAAACAAGAAGCCTAAGATCAACTGTAAAACAAGAGTTAGAGGTAGCCCAACTGAGTAAAATATTAGAGAAGCTTAGAAAATGACTAGACAAACTAGAGAAAAGTCCATTCAAAAAAAGAGCCAACCACTTCTAAAAAGGGTAAATCAGTCTAACCATAGAAAAAGAAGGAATATTAGCCCACAATTCCTAAGTCCAAAATATAAAACAAGGGCAAAGAATAACAAATAGAAAAGAACAATAGTAGATAGTAGCAAAGTAATCAAGATCTTGATATTTTTCTGCAAATAGAAAAAAATAAATTTCTAGAGAGAAACAGAGAGGATTAACAGAAAGAAGCAAAAATAAAAATAAAATAAAAAAGGAAGATATATAGAAAAAGATAATTAGAATAGGGACATATAATATCAGAAGTATTACTAATAGTATAAACCAGTATAGTCTTATAGAAGAAATGCAGGAACACGGAATTGGAATAATGGGATTATGTAAAACAAAACTAATTAATATAAAGGCAAAATGAACTTTCTAGAATTAAATAATCTCAAGCATTTTTATAGTACAAATAAAGACACTCCATATGATACAAGTGTTAGTCTCTTAATAAGAAAAGATTTGGAAATAAA
>CAJVPT010006183.1:0-11293 GCA_910592055.1 Acaulospora colombiana
AACTGGCTTGAGCTTTTGCTTGAGCTTTTGTTGAGCTGTTTCTCTCTTGTTTGAAAGACTTTTGTCTTGTGTAGTGGTTGACTTTTGGGTTTTCCAAGAAATTTACCAAAAAAGGAAATTTTTAGGAAATTTTTTGATCAGCGGAAAGAGTTTTTTTTTTTTATTAATTATATTTATATAATTCAATAATATCAATAGTGATTAATAAAAAAAGTTTAAAAAAATTTTTTTTTCAATATTATAAATTTTTAAGAAAATATCTATATCAAAAGATAAGAGATAAGTAATATGAATTATAAATTATTATCTCTATTAAATTTCTCAAGTAATAAAAAGATTTTACTAAAAAAAAGTTAAGATTTTTCTATTTTTCTTAAAATATTTTAATCTAATGTTTGCTTAAATAATGGACTTGTTGGATTAATCATTCAGATATTATAAATGATAACAAAAAAAATCTCTTTTGAGATTCAAGTTGAAGTAAAAAAAATATCACAATCAAATAAATCTCTTTCAAAAAGATAGTTATTTTTTATTAATTTATTAAATTGGTTTTCTTTTTCTTTTTTATTTTCTCCCTTTCTTTTTTTTAATTTAACAATTTATGATTTTTCGGGTCAATCAATAGTGAACCTAGAAAATAAAGGTTAAATCAATCTTCTAGAAAAGTGAAATATACTGTAGTTCTCTAAACCTAACTTAGAGTACTTATATGCAATATTGCTTTTGTAAAAATCTGTAATATTGTATTTAATTATATAAACTTCTCAATAAAGATAAGCCATATGGCATGGTTGCGGGTTAAAAAAATAAAAATAATAATAATAATTGCTTTTGAATCCTTCTTGATATACTGTATTTCAAAACTATCAAAAGTGGTGAATTACATTCACCCCTAGTAAATCATTTATTTAAAAGAAACAATCAGTTTTCCAACTTGTTTTCCTTGTTCGATCTTTCTAAATTGTTCCATAATGCGATCAAATGGAACAATTGAGTCGACAAGTGGAATTAGTCGATGCTTTTCAACAAAATTAATAAGTGATCGAAATTCCGAGGGACTGCCAAGAGAGGTACCCATGAGTGTGAGTGATTTCAAAAAGATATCTCTCCAATTGGGAATTCCTTTCGGTGGTCCGCGCGTCTAACAAAGAGTTTGTGAGATATGATAGAGATAATTTGTAATATTGATCGGGAGAACGCGACTTACTTCTCCAAAGAACACAAATCTTCCCGCGGGTTTTAGTAAATCAAGCGACATGGGAACTTGTTCACCACCAGTCGAATCCACAATCAAATCGAATCTGCAATCATGTGATTCGCTTTTTCTTAGCTCATCGATTCCTTTGAACTTCTCGACCCAATCGGGATCGGTGTAAAGAAATCCTTTGGCACCTAGTTTTTCTTCCAAATATTCGAGTTTGCTTTTGTCACCAGTTGTGAAATATACTTTTGCACCAATCTTTTGGGCTATCTGAATTGAAAATGAACCGCATCCTCCACCTCCGCCGGTAATCAGAACGGCTTCGTCAGCTTGTAGTCCACCACGAGATGTCAAAGCACGGTATGAAGTCTTTATTAATAATTCTTGGTGAGAATCATGTACATTTGTATTTAATTGAGAAATGTAAGCACAAATTTCTACCAGGCCAGCAACCGGAATAGCTGCTGCTTGCTCAGGTGTCAAAAATTCAGGCTTCAATACTAAATTTTCTGCCGGTACGAAAGCATATTCTGCAAATGTTCCATCGTTTGGACCTCCCAATACTTTGAGGTCAAGTGAAGGGGCGCGCTCATCCGTTCCCCATCCTAATCCTGGATAAATGATAACCATTTTTCCAAGGAGATTGTAATACTGTTCATCCTTAATCTCTTCGACCAAACCGCATCCTGTGAGAGAAGAATAAACGGATGTACAGTAATTTTCGTAAAACCGAAATTTCAATTTTACCGTCACTTCCTAAAACAAAATCTTCATAAACTTCGGGATACTGTCCCTGACGGATCCATTCGTCTAAATGGTCGAAAGAACGATCAAAAGTGATGAATGGAGTGAACTTGAAATTATAACGACGGCCACTAACCACGGTGATTCAATGCCGCAGCATAAATTCGCACACGTGCATAACCGTTCGGTAACTCTCCCAAGTCTTTGTTTTCGATCGAAACCTCGGGTTTTCCTTTATTGGATGCGCGAAGGACGAGTGCTCTCATTTTTGGGGCAGCTAGATGGATAAGGAATGAAAATTTTATTACGAATTTATGTCTTCACTATCTAACAGAGAAGAGCTTATAGAATAATTACGTTTTAATCATCGTTTAATTATGAATCACAACATTGATATATTAAAAATCCTTCAAATTCTAAATTAGATTCCGCAACCGTGTTAGAAAAGCCTGTTTATCGAAAGTGTGTGAATGAATACCTTAAGACGCAACGCGCAAAAAGAAAAAAAAATTTTTTTCTTTATTCGATATTTAATGATGCGACACATCAGGTTACGAAATATAAAAATATGTTTGCGAAAAAAATACGCACGTTGTATTGACTTTCGAGAAACTTCAAAGTCAACATTTTGAACTGGTTTTCGTTATGCTAGGCTCGTAGACTTTATTATGTATCATTATGATCACCACTCCTCACCACTAATGCGTAAAAGTACAAAATATATCATGTCGAATATAATTAACATTTTGCTTGAAATTATGCATGGATAAATATATGTATAGTTGTTAACTTGCTTAAATTATTTTTACATTTAAATCTATCTATCACCAAAAAGGACCAAAATTGTGCAACAATCGAAACATCAAAATTAATTAATAAATGTAAACCCAATGATTAAAGTTCGTTATTGTCCCGCACGCATCACCGTGAACCCGTCACAATAATGCATTTTTGACTGACATTGATATTGATCTACTCAAAGTTGGTGATGGTCTTCTTTCAATCACGGTTCCACCTGCCACGCCGCCAGTAATTGTCGTGGACATGGAAGAACTCATGTTATTAACATTTGAACTGGATGCAGGTCCCCTAGCAAGCACCTTCGGTGTAAGATATCTTATTGCTGCTATGTTTCCGCTTGCTTGTACTACATCAAGTGCGGTTTTCCCTGATTTCTTCATATCATTGACTACTTCTTCCGCCCAAGTGCCAACAGTTTTCGCTGAACTTCGCGTAATCGGTTGGGATGCTGCACTGAGAGTCTCTTCAAGGTTGTCGAATAACGCTTTCTCAACATGAGCTCCATTCTGTAACAATAATTCAGCCATTGGGAATAGCATCTTATCATCCTCCACAATCATCAAGGAGTTGTCAATATGAAGCAAAGCTAACAACAATGGTGTTTTCAAACCGTGATCATTGGAAACCTCAAATCGACGAGCTGCGTTTACGTCGGCTTTCAAGGCGATAGCCTGCATTGCTTGAGGTATGTCATTCGCTTTTACAGCTTCGAAAAGAAGATCAGTTGCCGTCTTGTCTTCGTCCACAAGTGAGAAATCAACAAAGGCCCTATCGACATATTTTGCTGTGATAAACTTTTGTTTTATTTCACGAGAGTCGGTGCTCGACGGTTTATGCATCCCTTTTGCAATTTTAGGAGTGGGTGACGGTGTTGGCGAAGGGGTTGAAGATGAAGATGTTGACGAGGTTTTAATCGACGGAGTCACCATATTAATAAGTTCAACCCATTCGGAATCTATAGAAGATTCTGTTTCCTCTTCTTGTTTCGACGAAACATTAGGTGCTGATGGTGATGCCATCTCAGGCTGCTTATCGGAGGGAGGTGGTGAGAGTGTGGCTTCCCAAATTGCATTAGAACGCGCATTTCCAATTGACTTTATTAACTGAATAAGATCAGGTGTGTAAGAGGTCGTATCCAAGGTAAGTGATCGAATCTTGGAAATATGAGTACCCAGACTACGGTGAATCCCAGAGCACTCTAAAATATTGAGACAAATGAATGAATGATAACGAGATTTTTTTTTTTTTTTTGAACATCGTTATAATTAGCATACCTATACATAGCACGATCCCTAAATTAATTGAGCACCATTCTGTTTTTTTTGCACCGCAATCGGCACATGATGCGTTCGAAATATCGACTCCTTTAATAGCCTCAAGAATCTTGACAGACTTCTTGTCCTCTAATTCTTGAAGGATTTGCCCTTCCGATTGAACAATTATCTGATCTCCGGACATAGATGATGCCCCCTTTTTTAAATCGGATTTCTTCTTTTCGGAATTATTTTGCATTGTTCCTCTTCGTTGAACAGCTTTCTTAGAAAAGAGGGCTCCAGCCCCAGTGACATCAGCATTCTGAGTCAGGACTTGATCTAAATTACGATAGCTACTTGTCCCATTGAGAAGGCTCTCGATTGCATTCGAAATAACGGCTATCCATGAATTCATATCTTCAGCCGATGTTGCTTGATATATGCGTCGATATTGAGGTGTTATCACTTCAAAACAAAATCTTCTATCAGAGCCTCTAGCTTCCCTTACGGTCGCGAATCGTAAGTTGATTGGTTCGTTATGTGTTTCAAGTTGTTTTCTCCAATTGCTATATTCACAAAGTTGTCCGCCGGCTAAGACACACCAATACCTACACAGGACATTAATTTACATAGCTCGAGTTTCTTTCTTTTTAATGATAATAATAAAATTATTCTGAATTAATATTTCTTACTTGTGCCAATTAGTTTTAGCTATAGGATCGACAGTTCCGTGTTGTGTCGCTCGTGATGTGGCAAAGAGGAAACCTTCTTTTCTCCTCCCTGCATTCAAAGTTGACTCGGAGTCGTGATGCTCCAAGTCTCGGATTCCCTTAAATCGATTCTGTGACGAGTTCAATGATCCAAATGTACTTGAATTCTGGTTCTCCGAACTGTCACTAAAATTATCGCCAGTTATTGAGTTAGAAGTTTCTCCTTCGTTAAAGGTCTCATTTATAGAGGGCGTTGCTCGAGTTTCCAATGCCCGGCGTCTTTCTTCCCTTTCTTTTCTCATGAGATGTATCTCTTTTGTTGATTCGGCGACATAAACCGCCAACTTGTCCAACCCTGGTTTCACACTTTGCATCCCCACGGCGGTTAGCTGAAAGAATGCAAAATGCTTTTCGGCAAAATTCGTTAAATGGTATAAAATCTCTTGATCCTTTCTACCTCCATGCAAATCTTGCATGTAAGCATAATAATCGAACCGCTTCAAGTCAAAATTTTTTCGTTTACTTTGGTATTTTGAATCTGATTCAAATTTTTTCTTTTCTTTCGCAGAATCCACTTTCAAAGATAAATACTTGGAAAGGAATTGATAATAATCGCGTGACTCCTCCTCAAATTCTTTCTTTTTGCTCTCGGCGACTTTAATGTCATTTTCGTACATCTTACGAAGGGGCTCTATCAGTAGATTAGACATCTGATTTGCGAAGCTTTCTCTATATGTTCCAATTTTCTTGTAAGCTTCTTCTAGATAACCATCTAGAATGGGCTGAAATGCCTGAGGGTGTGCGACGGCAGCCCTTCGTAACGCACCAATAAGTTCATCGTCAGCCTCATTATTATCCATAACAGTGTCGTGATAGGTGGTGGCAGCTTTTAGCACCCTTTTTATGTGGTGCTTCAGCGAACCGGTTTTCTTCTCATAGGAAGATAAGGTTGCCCGAAACAATGGGCCATCTTCGGGTTCATGCTGGAACATCACGTCATCCGATGAACGTCTACCTCCACTTGAAATAGAAGATGTTCCCGAAGATACACCGGGCACCGGAAGGTATACGTTTTCTGGGCTTGAAGGGCGAACGCTACGTGGAAGGTTCAGTGACCACGGTGTAGAGGTTGATGATGGCAATAGGGGTGTGCCGCTGACCATGCAAAATGGTGTTCCGTCAAGGGATTCGGAGCTTTTGGACGTGCGATAATAATGGCTCCGTGTGTTAGCTATAAAGGCCAGATCAGGTTGTTAGTCGAGGTAATTTCATTTGTTTATATTTTGAAAGAAATTTCATTCGTAATACCGGCGACCCAAAATGTGAAGGATGCCAACGACTGAAATGTATTATCTTTTGCATCGTACTCGGAAAACTAATGTGGATGCGTGAACTTATAAATTAAATATAATTATCGAGGTAACTTTCAAAAAGTACATATCGATACTTACACAGCAATAATTTCTCCAGCCTCGATAGACCTCATCCATATTATAAGGGGGCGACCACATCCATGTCCATTCTACCTCTGATGTTTGAGTTTCATTAGCCTCGTAATTTCCAACCAGAGTTACATTAGGATGATTATGAAGCTGAATAGATTGATTTAAAAAAGTAATAAGATATCCGAGCAGTTATTTTAAAACGTCCGGTCAAAGAATCAATGACTCTCTTCGTGTAAATTCGATGCCATGATCCAACTTCGACGACATTTCGATAGATATTCGTTATTATGAAGACCCCGCCAAATACAGTTCGCGAATCACAGCAATTGTTGACACATTCACTTACATTAGGATCTTCATTGAACTCTACGGTCACTATCCTTTCCAACTCCCTTTCGTTTGCTGCATTTATGAAGGTGAGACCTTTCACATCCGATTTGTTCCCCCCACATTTTCCAATATTGAACTTGAACTTTAACTCCAATTTTTTATCCTTGGCCAATTTAAGCAAAAACTTGTTCGGAGATATTGACTTTACGTGCGGATCTTGTATAAATTCCAACAGTTCTACTGTGTTAGGAATCGCGGCAATACCAGTTGATGTGACTGGAAATGTAATGTATGGATCATGAGCAGATGTCGAAACCGCTATTTCTGTTATTTGAACTTAAAGACGGTTAACAAGTAAGTCTAACAGTCAAATGTGTAATATAAATTCCGTTTTTTCTTAATTCCAATAGAATTATTAAAGCTTTACCAACGTCCAAACTACTCACATCGATCTGAATTCTTTATATACAAAGTTGGATATTCGTCCGGGGACGAACTCACATTGCCCATGATAGAAAGTGAAATATGTGGCTGAAGCTATGTTATTTTTTCCGTGCCACGGATTGACGGAAGAAATGATATTATTTTAAAGACACGACGGATTTACTTAATTGACGAATTCAATGTTTAAAATTTTTTACGTAAGAGAATGAATTAATCTTAAGCATTGGCACGTATTTTTAAACCCTTTCTGGCAACTCAATTAATCCAAATTATTTGTTTGTGGGTGCACATTCTTACTCTTTCCAAAAATAGTAATTCACCATATATAGCATTGGCTAACCAAGAAGTCAGGATTACGTACATGTTGAGTCAACGCCGTTAACATGTGTAATACAATTGATGCAATTAATATCATAGAGGACATTGTACCCGTGCGTTAGGTTAATTCTTGGCCAATCAAATTGAAACGCCACTCTACATGCGGTAAGAAACTTGAGTGGTTCCTTAATAATAAATTTTATTTAAAATTTAAATATTAATAATTATAGTTTTTGAAATTTTTATTTTTATTTTTTTTAATTAAATTACTTAATATAAAATACCAGTATTTTTTTTTTTTTTTTTTGTATACCGTAGCCAGGCTAGATCATGAGTTTATTAATCAATTAAAACATAAGTACATTTTCATTTGAGCAACATGATACATACTATAGTTAAACTATTCTTCTAATCTAACAAATTCATTATAAGCATAAAAGCCTCTAAGTTCAGCCTTGGGGACAATATTTCATTCCACAGTGTCTTTGGATAAAGACTCTCCTAGTCCACTGCATCATTGCTAACAGGTTATCACTGCCGTATGTCTGATCAAGCCACTGGATTATAGGAAATTACAAAAGGATGAATTGAAAAAAGGAGAGGGAGATATCTAAAAATGTCTAAGTAGACCACAAGAAAATGAAAGAGTAAAAAATGAAAAAAATTATTTCCAGCTTCCTCCAAAAACCTGCTTCTCAAGACCTCTTCTCAATAAAAAATATTTGATTAGGATATCCTTTCTTTTCCTGACCATCTGAGGAACTTATCTATTCTTGATCTTGATTTCCTTCTTGTGTACTGTCTGAGGAAACTTATCACCTAGTGGAAGCCTTTATTTCCAGGACATACTTGGTCCCAACCTTCTTTGGGCAGTGATTTTTTATACCTCTGCAATAGAAAAGTGACTTATGATGGACCTCAAGTTCTTATATAACCTAGTAAGGACTAGATCATGTTGTTTCAGTATGATACTTTCTAGCAGTCATACCTAGTTAAAGGAATTTTACTGATGTATATCTTCCATTGCCTAAAATAATCTTTCCTCAAAAATCTTTTTACTTTACAATAGTGTGAGGGTACCAGAAGAGCAGTGGGAATCCTTGTCGATTATGATATCTTTCAACAACTTCTGAGGAAATGGATTTTCAACTATAACCAAAAGGTTGAGCTTAGCAAGAACTAGAGACCATTTGGTCTTATTGCCTAACTGGGATAAAAAGGAGACCTTGGTCTTGAACTTTGCTTGACCGGAATGATAGAAAAGAAAGATCTCAGCTTGAACGAATAGCAGCTTTTTTACTACCTAGAGACTTGTTGCTTATATCTTATTGACCTCATGGAACTTGATCTGTAGGTTAACTCAATTGGAGAAGTGGGGTGAATACAGGGCACCAATCAACTCTTTCTATCACTAATGACGTTATCAAAATACATGAGGTAACCAATAAGAGCTTGTTTATATTCAGTTACTAATGTGTTTTGTGTCAACCAATCAGATGCCAGGTAATATTGTATTATCAGAAATTCAGGGTCAAACTGAGGTAGGCAAAATTCCCCAAGAAAACCATGAAAAATAGTAAACATTTTAAGAGGGTATAAGATAGTATGTGAGAAGGTGGAAAATAAGCCTTTCCCTACCAACAGAATTTCTATATCTTGTCGCTTCCAGCTCTGTAAGGTGACACTCCACTTGTCAGTCCTTTTACTTTCTAGAATCTTCTTGCCCTTAGTAGAGGAAGTGCGTACTTGAGTCTTTTCAGGTCACTAGAGACTCAAGTTTTTATTCAAAGGAGTTTATAAACAAGTAAGGAAAGGTAAAGGAAATACATGAAGACAAGCTTCAAGTTGTTTTAATGAAAGTATAAAGACTTTATTAGCAAAGAAGTATAAAACTTCTTGCAAACATCTTTTTTGTATATGGTCAGAGGATCAGCAGAAAGAGTTTTTATAACTTGATTTTTTAATATTTGTTAAAAAATAATATTATAAATATATATATATATATATATAATATTTTTTTTATTTATATTTATTATAATTAATAATATTTATAGAAAAAAAAAAAAAAAAAAATTATGATACAAAGTATCTACTGAACTCACACTCTTTCTTTGAACATACTCGGTAATTGGTGACAGGCCATAATCACCAGGATCAAAAAAAAAGGTGTACTTCTTTTTTCTTGAAACTAGCAAGTTCATCATGGCATGTTAGTTGAAAGGACTCCGGAAGGATTGAAAATCCAATTAGGAGTGTCTAGTTTTTTCTAGATAGTAGTAGTAGTAGAAATTTAATCCAATTGGATATCTCTAGGCAACAAGCCACCTGATAAATCTGTTAAAGGTCGGGTTTTAGGGAGTTTCATTAACATAAATAATATATAATTTCACATGACAACCTTTGTAATCTCTGAATTAATTTGTATATTACTTTATCAAAGTTAATAAACATGGCTGAGCTTCCATTCCAAAAAAAATTTATGAAAAAAAAAATTTTTCCACTAATCCTTTAACCTCATATAAAAAAGATGTTCATAAGAAGTTTTTATACTCCTTTATTAATAAAATCTTAATAATTTCTTTAAAACAACTTGAAGTATGGCTTCAAGAGTCACTTCTATCCTTTCTTTTTTATTTACAAATCTTTTCACTTAAAAACTTGATTTTTAATAACCAAGAAAAGTCAAGTAACATCTTTGATACCAATGGCAAAAAAGTTTCCAAAGAAAAAAGAACTGATTGCGAAGTACCTAAAGGCCTATCTAATCTTTGAAGAAAGAGGTATATAAAGGTTTTTGATAACAGAAGGGCTTGTTTTTCCCCTTCCAGTTACTTGTGGGCCTCTTAGAGCTATTACTTTTATGATTTTCTGAAGAATTTTGCCTATCTCAATTTGATCATGAATTTCAAGTAGCACAATTTTCATTAAAGATGATTTGTTGACATAAAACATATTAGTTTTTAGAATATAAACAAATTCCTATTGATCACATTTACATGTTCTGATGATATCATTAGTGATTGAAAAGAAGATTCCAAAAACATTTGCTTCAAAAGCTCAAGTCCCTTAATAAAAACTTCTTGATATCAAAAGATCAAGTAATAGGTAATATGGATTGCAAACTCCCATCTCTTACTTAAGTTCCTCAAGTGGTAACAAAATTTAATGGAAAAAAGCTAAGATCTAAATGCTTTTTTAAGATATCCCAATTTGGAGCTCACTTAAATGAAAAACCAGTTGGATTGACTTGTCCAATACTATAGATAGTAAAAAAGAAGATTTCTTCTGAGGTTCAAGTAAAGCAAGAAGACTATCTTAATTAGGTAGATTCCTTTTGAGAAGAAGTTGATTTTATTTTTGAATTTTTTTGGTGAACCTTGAATTTTCCCCTTTTTCCAATTGTTTTTTCCTTTCCCTTTTTAATTTAGCAATTCATTAATTTTTGGACAATCAATAGTGACAAATTGTTGATAATAATTCTGTTAGATAGAGGTTATTACTAATCTATTAAGGAAGTGTAATATTGTTCCCAAAATCTGACTTGGAGTACTTTTGTATGAAGATGAGCTGGTCACTTTGTAAAAGTTTATAAAATATTATAGATTTACTTCAATTTTTCAATAAAGACAAGCCATTGTAACATAATTATGGATTAAAAATATATATATACATATATATATATATATAATTATTGTATAATTAATATTATTTAATATCCTGCAGTAATAACCTGCAGGTAGTAATCACAATGGATCGAATCAGATCAGATTTTAACTAGATTCGATTTGATCCGATTTTTATGAATACAAATCAGATATGGATCCGATTCGTTTTAAATTGATCTGATTTAATTCGAAACTATAATAGTTTAATCCGATCTGATTTGAATTCAAATTTGATTTGATTTGATCCAATCTGAATCCGAATCCGAATCTGATTTGAAATTGAATATGATTCATATTTGATACAAAAACAACTTGAAACTGATTTGGTACATTTTGAATTTATTTCAAAGCATGTTCCACTATAACTGCTTTAATTTAA
>CAJVPT010006184.1:0-11292 GCA_910592055.1 Acaulospora colombiana
GAAGAAGTTGATGAGAAAATTGATCAAATAAAAAACCTTTGTAAGAAGGCACCGTTTCATTTTTTTTTTTTTTTGTCTAAAAAAAAAAAAAAAATATATACATATATATATATATTTTATCCCACAATTTCTCTTAATTTTCAAAATGATTGTATAATTAGTAAAATTTTATACCATAGTGCCTAGACACAACGGAGAAACCTTTAATCCGCTATCGCCTAATGAGACATAATTGTTCACTTTTGTGAGAAATTCTTGCGTAGATGTAGTATCGGTGGTCATTCTATTCGGTTATGCAATGTATGAATGGTTCAAATTTTTTTTGCCCTTGCTGAAATTTGTCTACAGAAGCCTCCAAAGCATTTACAACTTGTTATTTATATATCTAAACTTTTGTAAAAATCAAAAGTTTGTTAACTTAATTTGTGCATCAATCAATTCGGAGAATATTGATATCTAAATTCAGTTAGATAATATATACTGGTAAACAAAGTTAGTGTATACGTCATCTTTATGGAATTCCACCAATTCTCTTACAATAGTAGCATCCAATATTGTTACTTCATTTCTTACTTGAGCTTTGCTAATGAGCCCTCGCGAATAAATTTGTCTTATGAGCTAGATGCAATCAGTGGCGTCTTTTTTAAAGAGCAAATTCTATTCCGCAGATTTCCGGATACTCTGCGAAGGAAGTCAAGAAAGTCTTTTTATTAAATAGTGGAAATTTCAATCGGTCTCAAGAAAAAAATTTTTTTATTTATTTTTAATTGATAAAATAACGTGTTTGGAGATTCTTAAATGAAGAGTAATCTTTCCGATCGAGGATTTTCTGTTCGGAAGTTTTAATTACCATTTCCAAGGAATTTACCGACGGTCGCAATTTATTAACCCTTTATATTTGCAATTTCTATAATAGTCGGAATACCGGGTTCGACCTGTTGTTGACAGCGCGAATTTCGGATGATTAAATTGTGAACTGACATGTAACGGATTTCTTTATGGAACTTGCTGAATTCACTTTTATGAAGGTTAAAAGGCGGCTGCTTCATTCTCACAATGTCGACGCAAACAAATGTTCTATTATTGTGAGGATTTATTAAACTATATGATTATTGTCATGGATTTTTAACATGTTAAGAAAAACGATAAACCTATATTCTTCAATTGGGATTATTTTCGAATTTATTATATACGTATATATATATTATTTATTTACTTAAACGATCGTATTACTGTAGGTTGTATCGTGAAAAAAAAAAAAAAAAAAGAAAAAAAGAAAAAATACAATATAGATACAGTATATATATACTGTATATTTTTCGAGAAACGTTTTACATTCTTAGTGAATTGACGAAAATTAAAAAAAATTTTAATAAATTAATTATTATTATTATTATTATTATTTTAAATGAAAAGTAGTAAACCGGTTTGTCAACAATTGATTTTTTTATTGATCGATAAACTGAATTGATTTATCGGAAAATTTATTAAAACTTGATTTTAAAAAAATAAATTGTTAAAACTATTGATGCAGAACTAAAGTTGGTCCGTAGAACTGTAATATTTGCAATTCCAAGTTAAATAAAAAAAAATTTCCGTTACGAAACCCATTTATTTACTTTGCTCTAATTTCATTTAGTTGTTGGTCAATCATTATTTTTATTTCAGTATATGCTTTTATTTAAAAATTAATTACATCTTTAATAACAATATCATACAGTAAGTCGATCGGGGAATGTTATTTATCAGTGGGTCTTATTTCTCTAAAATGGTTAAATTAAACATGAATGGATTTTCATATTACTTTGTGCTGTCGCGGAAACCGAAGAACCGCGGAATTAAAACTGAAGTAAGACACAAAAGTAAGGATCAACTTTATACAGTTATGGTATACGTATTCTTGCGCCACCGGAATTTGACGTTGCCGATCATATACATTTTAACTCTCGGAATTTCTTTTTTTTCATCAAAGAAATTCTAGAACATTTTGAATAAATAGAAATTGGATATTTTAACAGAGAATATTCCTTTCTGCGCACAAGTAAATGCATTGTGAGATAACATAAAAATGCGATAAATTTCCCCTACTCCGAATGTTATCTAAACCTCTAAACCTTTATTGCTCATATATAAATAGCACAAAGCTAGCTTATACGGAAAGCTTTCTTGTACAAAATAATGTAACCCTATTTTACTGCATTGACTAACGCAGAATCTAGCCCCGAACGTTGTTCTTCCTTCATAAGAATTCTACAATTCACCACCACCGAAAAACTTCTTTTCGAACAAATACGTCGTGCATCCTAGAAATCTAAAAAAGAAACTTATAATGTCTCTATCTTTTTATTCCGGTAAGAGAAATGAAGGGAAGAAACAACCGTTTATAAAATTAGGAAAATTCATCAAAAAATCGTTTTCGAACAGTAGACCGAATAACATCACAAACGATGAGGCTAGTAGTAGCAAACACAATTCCGATATCACAAATAGATCCACGGATCAACAACCTAATGGTACCTTAAAAGAGGGAGTCGAGATGGTAGAGAACAACCATGATTACCCAACGGATGAGTTGAATAAACTCAATGAGGGTATTAATCAACTATCTCGAAGATTTGATTCTCTTGAGAAAAGAATTGAACTAGTTAAAGGCGACGAGATAAATGAATCGCTAAGGGATATATTAACTAGAATCACGGAGAGTTTTAATCAAAAATTTGATTCCTTAGAAAAGAGATTCGGGTTGGTCAAAGGAGATGGGATGGATGAAACTCCAATTGCCACTTTAACAAAAATCACGGAGAGCGTTAATAGACAATCCCAAAAGTTTGATTCGTTAGAAAAGGGATTCGAACTGATTAAAGCAGACAAGATGAATGAATCCATAACGACTGCTTTGAATAAAATCACGGAAAGGATCGATTCCTTAGAAAAAAGATTTGAACTGGTTAGAGGTTCTGAGATGAATGAATCCGACTTAACTAAAATCACGGAGAGTATAAATCGACAATTCCAAAGATTTGATTCCTTAGAAGGAAGGATCGAATTAATGAAGGATAATAGTGTTGATGGGGGTGGTGCCAACGAAAAATTTAAACAAAATTTTGAATCCTTGACGACTGTCATAAATATGAATGCGGAGAGTATTGATGCTTTGGAAAAACGGGTTGAAGTTCTAACGCAAAAAGTTTTAAAGGCTTGTGAAATTTCGAAAGAAAAAAACGTTTCTTCAAACCCTCCCGTTAAACCGACTGCTACTTTATCCATTGATTCAAATCTCGGTACCTGCAAAAGATGTCATTCCGAAAAGTCCGATAATGAATGGTGTTTGGTCTGCGATCCCAAATACTTCATTGACCACTTTTCCGACTGGACTAGCGGTAATCCAGACGTTGATCGCTTCATACAGGCAACTCAACGTAACGCCTCCAATAAATTCAACTTCCTAGAGTGGATACCCTATACTAGTCTTAAGGATGTTAGTCTGCTAGGAAGCGGAGGTTTTGGAACAATTTATTCCGCAATATGGGTCGATGGACCAAGATCAAGATGGTTGCACGAGACTAACGGGTGGGGAAGATATCCGAACGCTAGGGTGGCCTTAAAGAGTATTGAACTTAAAAACTATCAATTCGACACTACACTTTTAGACGAGGTTAGTAGATCTTTAATACTGTACTAGAAATGTTAATTAACGGCGGTTATTTTGAGATGAATACTAAATTTAATTGTCAACTTGCAGTTACAATCTTATCTTGCCGCAAATAAGAACGTTCTTGGTCGTCTCAACACGCTTCGTGTATATGGCGTGACAAGAAAACCCGAGGAACCCGAGAATTATATGATAGTAATGCTTCTCGGTGATGACGGAGACTTGGATCGCTATATAAACAAAAACTTTTCAAGTTTAACTTATTTTAAGAAGCTTGAAATTCTTTTTGATATAATTACTGGAGTTTTGCAAATCCACCAGGCTGGCCTTGTACATCGAGACTTGCACCGTGGAAATATAATGTGTCAACGATTTGTAAAATTAGATGAGGGAAGGGACGAATGTAAATTTGTAATCGGAGACTTAGGGTTAACTAGAAAACCATCGCCCGAGTCTAAAGTCTTTTATGGGGTGGTACCTTACTGTGCGCCCGAAGTGTTAGAATCTGCTATTTATAGTGAGGCTTCGGACATCTATAGTTTCGGGATGCTAATGTGGGAATTAGCAGCAGGTGTAAGAGCATTTTCTAATCGCAAGCACGATGAATCATTAATGTTCAGTATTATTTTTGGCTTAAGGCCTCAACCAATACCACATATTCCGAATTCTTATAAGACACTGATGGAAAGATGCTGGGCCCCTAATCAAACTGATAGACCGAGCGCTCAAGAGATTTATACAACCATTGGAATATGGTTACAGAAATTGCTATTCACACCGTATAAAGGGATCTCCCAAGAGTTTCTGGAAGCAGATGAGAAACGATTAGTTAGGTTGTCGATTGAAGGGTTATCCTCAGATGAAAAATATCATAGTAAGACTTATCATACGGTAAATCGTATGGGATTTACTCCACTTCCAATAGGTATGTATTTGATAATTAATCCCTTCCCTATGCTTTATATAATACTTATTATTGGTTCCTTTATTTATTTCCATCAGGACAATTGGAAGACCAACCACCGGTAAAAGAAGAGGTGGAAAGCGATGATGATTGGGTGGGCGCTTCTTAAGAAAGACGTGTACATGAAAATGAATAGATAACGTAAAAATCACCGTTGAAAATGTTCAGCTTTCGTTTATTTTATTTTTTTATTCTTCTTGTAATATGTAGATCAAACATTATTTATTTTTCATGCACGATCTTGTATTTCTACTTGTATTTATAGTGTATTTATTTGAAGTTTGTAACTAGTGACTTGATTGGATTGGGTCTCAAACTTGATTAATAGAGAATGTGACGCTTATGTAATCTCACACTTAATGTAATATATTCTTACGTCCTCATGTTTAATATAATTTTTGTTAGACCATCTACTGTATATCATAATTTTTGCTCGATGTTGATGCCTCGTTAATCGAACGTGCAACTAATCAACCATATCATTCATTATTTGTTACTAACTCCAATGAATAAAGTAAATCTGATCTTTAGAGTGCAATGCATTTTTCCGTTCTACGCATTTTAAAAGCATGATATTGATTCTTTTTTGGTCAGATCGATATTTTCTCTAAATGCTGCCGAGTTCGTCAATCGAAAAATTATTTTACTTTAGCATAACAGAACAGTCTAACAACTGCTCTAACCATCAAATCCTATTATGATCTAAAAAGAAAATGGTAAGTCTGATTTTTATTGCATGATTACTAGGGAGGAGCTGCAGAAATTGCAAATATTTCATTAATAATTATAATTTTTTTTTTTAAAAAAAAAAAGATAACAATAATAAATATTTAAATGTATTTCAAATTAGTTCTTTTTTAAAGAAAAATTGATTTATTTTATTAAATTAGTCAAATTCAAAAATAATTGGCAAAATATAATTTCTGTATTCATTAAGTTTATTTGTTTTCCAGTTTTATTCTTTATAAATCCACAAATAATGTTATACAGTATTTATATACAGTAGTGATTCGCAAAAAATCAAAAGCAATTATTTTATTTTTATTATAAACTTCAACTTTAATGTTTCTGATTTTATAATAATATATTCAAAAATTAAATAAAATATAGATACAGCACTTCATATATATTTTAAAAAATTTTTTGATATATATTTTTTAAAGTTTTACTACTATTAAGAAAAAAATTTTTTATATATTATATTTGATTAAACGATCATATATTATTTATAAATATTTATATGGTATTAAAATTATAACTATAAATAATACTTTTATTTTTATATCTTTATCAATTCAATTCTAAATATAATTTTGAGATTAATTTATTATTTTATTTAATTATAAATATATTATCTAAAAAAATCTGATTTATTATTTTCGAATCTTATATTAATATTCAAAATATAATTAAGAAACTATAAATACTTTAACTAAAAAAATTTTATGTTACCTTAAAAATAATTATTAATTTAAATTTTTTAATTTTAATTTCAAATTATTATAAATATATATAATATAAATAGTTTTATAAATATTATAAATATTAATATTACAAATTTAATTTTGATAAATATTAAACAACAATTATAATAAAACAAACTATTAATTTGAAAAATATATTATAAATTATAGAATATTTTTTTATAATTAAAAAAATAAATTAAAAATTTTTATTTCTTATACATATAGATTATTCAAAAAAACAATTATAAAAGCTAAAATAGAGTATAAAATAAATATTACTTGAATTTAAATTAAAGACAATAATATTATTAACTATTTTTTAATATAATCTTTTTTATAGTTCTTAATAACAAAAATAAAAATATCAACAATTTTAATAATAATATTTTTTTTTATCACAAATGAGTAATATATGCTAGTTTTTATTAGAAAATTAATTCATAAACAGTTATAGGAATAGTCTTTACAAGATTGTAATATCTAAATAAATTAATTAATGCCTATTATAATTATTCTATTGTTATACACTTGCAGTTTGTGACTGAATATGCCAAAATAAGATTGAATAGCAATTACACATTCAAAAATGATACTAATACTGCTAAAGATAAAATTAAATAGTTGATAGAATTTGAGAATATATTTGATATTGCTAAAATAGTACTGAAAAATTTATGAGATTGTTTTAATAGTTGATTATTAAAGGATAACCTAGTTGCTTTTATGAATTTTTATTTGATGCCATTGAATGATACTTTAGTTGCAGTAATGAATCTTTCTTTTCATATTCAATATATAATTTTTAATGCCTTGTTCATAATTTTAACTTTTACCTTATTATTATGGATTTGATCGAAAATTTAATTAAAGATTTCCAGAAAGATATTTAAAAAAGTTCTACTATTTGCTGGTATAATAGTTAAATAATGAGTATTTGCTTATATAGATTAATTTCTTTTTTTTGTTTTATTTTTGTAGAATTTCTTTGAGAAGGTTTTTAAGTTTAAAAAGTTTTTTATTGAATAGTTTTAGATTCTCTATGTACTTGAAGACATGTTTTTGATTTTTAGTTATATTATTTTACTGGGGACACTTGAGTGATTGATAAAGAAAAAGGTATTTGTTGTAAAGTTTGATTCTGGTGAGAAGACCATTGAAGAGAATTTTGATTCTGAATGCAAATAATGATCAGAAGAGGTATTTGTCAATATACCAACACTTTTTATTTGCTTTTTTTAATAACATCATTTTTTATTTTCAAAATAATAAAATAACTATATATAAAGCTATAATATAATTTTTTAAATACCTTTAATTAAAGTAGTCACAGTTTATTAATCAATTGAAAATATAAATAAATTTTTACTCAAGTAGCATAATATAAATTATAGCTAAATCTAATAAACTTGTTATAAACAATAATAGTTTTTAAGTTTATTCTTGAAGATAATATTTTATTCTATATTAGTTTTTAAATAAAAACTCTATTAGTTTATCACTTTATTGTTAACAGGCTAATATTGCCAAATATCTTATCAAATTACTGGAATATATAAAATTACAAATGAATAGGTTGAAAAAAAGAGAAAGAAGAATATTTAAAATATTCAAATAAATTATAAAAAAATAAAATATAAAAAAAAAAATAAAATTCTTTGGTTTTATCCAAAAACATACTTTTTAAGACTTTTTTTCAATATAAATACTTGATTAAAATATTCTTTCTTCTTTTAATTATCTAAAACACTTATCAATTTTTAATTTAGATTTCTTTATTATATATCATTTAAGTTGATTTATTATCTAATAGAAATCTTTACTTCCATAAATATAAATAGTTTCAATCTTCTTTAAACAATAATTTTTTATTCATCTACAGTAAATAGATAACTTATAATAAATTTCAGATTCTTATATGACTTAATAGAGACTAAGCCATATTGTTTTAGTATAATATTTTCTAGCAATCACATCTAATTAAAAAAATTTTGCCAATACATCTTTTATTATTCAAAAAGTCTGATTTTCAACAATATTTTTGCCTTATAATAGTAAAAAAGTCTTAAAGAGATGATAATTCTCATCGATTGGGATATCTTTCAACAATTTTTAAGAAAATGTATTTCTAATTAGAACTAAAGAAATGGAGCTTAGTATGAATTAGAACTACTTAATCTTATTACATGATTAAAATAAAAAAGAAATCTTGATTTTAAACTTTGCTTGATCAGAATAATAAGAGAAAAAGATTTTAGTTTGTATAAATAATAGCTTTTTTATTACCTGATACTTGTACTTGTATCTTATTGTTTTTATAAAACTTGATTTATAGATTAATTTAATTGAAAAAATAAATCAGAAATAAGTTACTAATCAACTTTTTCTATCACCAATAATATTATTAAAACACATGAATATAATTAATGAAAACTTGTGTTTTTTTTTTTTTTTTTTTTTTTTTTTTTTTTTTTTAAAGGCTAGCTCATTCCTGCATCAGTTTTGAAGCTTTATTAAAGTCAAAATGAGTCCTAGGAACAACCAGAATGAGTAATTACCTATACTGTCTAAGGATTTACAGATCAATAAATAGTATAAGGGGCATCTACAGTATTTATGTCTCACCCAACTAGGATAGGATAACTATATGACCATCTAGTATAGAACTTTTTCTTAATTTTAACTCAACTAAGGATTGAAAGAGTCTTTAATATATTCAATCTAATAAAGTAATTTCACCTATTACCTCAAATATTCGAAAATGACACTTCCTAGGATCATAGTCCACAGAATGACTCTATTGCTATCTCCTTATAGGGGAGCTAACGTGTCAGGAACTCACCTAAGATACCCAGCATTACCGATGTTGGGGATCTCTTATACAAAATCCTATTGGCTCCATTAGCACTTTAAATTTTTTTCTGGGGGCTTGTGATGTTTCTGATACTGTCTGATTACTTGATTAAGGTGCAGGTCTTGTATGAAGAACATCGATCCCTCAATTGATAGTTTTGTGTATCAAAGCCTATTTTGCTTCTTTCAGAGTTACACTGGGCTGAATTTTTTGACTTATTATGGGCCTGTTTGGTTAGCTCTATAAGTGATCAGGTCCTTCTTCTTCTATTTGAGGAGGTGATCTATTTGTGTTTCTAAAACCTAGCACTACCTATTTTTGGCCATATTGTGTAACCTTGTGTATATCTTGTCTGATTATGGTTGCGATAAGTAGATAGGATTCTTCTTCACTTTCCTGTTAGGTAACTAAGATCAGATTGTATGTGAAGGACTCATATTACTCATATTAGCCTTATATAGAACCTTGCATTAATTTAGTGTTCTTACTATAGGCATAATAAGTGTATAGGTTTTCTTTATTGCCTTATGGAGCACTTGATCATTATTATGGGGGAATAAGATCTTTGTACCACTTTGTGACTGAATTTTCACTTTGGTCCTCATGTGGTATTGAACTTTGAATCTTGTAATTTTGACCTGGAAGTAATACCACTATGCTATCAATCCACTGATCGTAATGAAAACTTGTTTATATTTTGCTATTAATATATTTTATATTAACCAATTAGATACTAGGTGATATTGTATTATTAAAAATTTAAAATCAAGCTGAAATAGATAAAAATTTTCAAAAAAACCTTAAAAATTAGTAAATACTTTAAGAGAATAATAAACAGTAAATAAAAAAGTGAAAAATAAGTCTTTCTCTATCAAGAAAACTTTTATCTCAATATTATTTTTAGCTTTAAAAGGTAATATTCCACTAATTAATCCTTATATTTTCTAGAACCTTCTTGTTTTTAGTAAAGAAAATATATAATTAAGTCTTTTTAGCTATCAAAGATTCAAGTTTTTGTTCTAATAAGTTTATAAACAAGTAGAAAAGGGTAATATTGACTTTTGAAAACAAGTTTAAAGTTATTTTAAGGAAAATATAAAGACTTTATTAGTTAAGAAGTATAAAAACATCTTTCAAACATTTTTTATATATAGTTAAAGGACCAGCAGAAAGAGTTATCAATTAAATTTTTTTTTTTTTTTTAAACACTAGCTCATCCTTGCGTTAGATTGGTTCCTTTATTAATTATTAAGATATGTTCTAGGGACAATTGAAATTATTAGTTATCCATACTATCTAAGGATTTATAGATCAACAAATAGTACAAAGGGTATTTATTTATGTCTCAACCAACCAGAATAGGGGAATTATATTACCGTCTAGTATAGAATTACTCTTAACCCTTAACAAAGTTGAAAAAAGGTGAATGTATGCTACCAAATTAATGGGTTACAAATTGTACTCCCTTATCACCAAACTGACACTTCCTAGGGAATTTCACGTAACAGCTTGTTGCTACCCTTTTGGAAAAAACTAACATACCAAAAACTTGCCTAAGATGCCCAGTACCACCAGCATTGGGGGTTTCTTATACAAGATCTGTAGACCTTATTAGTGCTAAAAAGAAAAAAGAAAAAATTTGAAACTGTCCTGTATCTTGTTTGGGATGCAGTCTTGTGTCATGGAGATCCTGACACCCATATATCAAAAAACTGTTTTGTAGAACACTTGTGTTTTTGTGAATGGTCAGGTCCATTTTTGTGGGTGGTTTATGGAACAAACAGTCCGTAGGCTTGTTTACTCTTCCACGATAACCAATAATTTAGGAGATTGCAGTGTCCTATATTCACCTACACCAGAGCATGTAACTTATAGTGGTCTCCAGGTTCTTATGGGGCTGAGAAAATGCATTCAGATACGTGAGGTGACCAATGAGAGCTTGTTTATTAATCTTGTTCAAAGCGTTTCATGCCGACCAATCAGAATCAGTAGGATTTGTGCTACTTAAAATTTCAGGGTCAAGCTGGGATAGGCAAAATTCTTCAAAAAGCTGTGAAAAGTGGTAGCTCTAAGAAAATACACAACCATCTAAAGGATAGAAAATGAGTTCTTTGAATGGAAAAAACCCTCTCTCAGGTTTATCAGTTAAATACAAACTATAGTATAATTATCAAAGTATAAAATACTATAGATTTAATTTTTTTATAATATTAATAGAATAAACTAAAATAATTAATTGATTACTATAACTAAAAAATAAAAAATCTTGGAGAATGCAAATCAAAGCCCTCCAAAAGGTTCTTGCTCCATTTCACAGTTTCCTCTCGAAAGGGGTTTGCCTGATTGGGATATTCTCTAA
>CAJVPT010006185.1:0-11291 GCA_910592055.1 Acaulospora colombiana
TGTTAAATTGTTGTCCAAACTAGGAACTTTTGCATATCACGTTAGACTCTAACTTGGTGCTTCCCTGCAATAGTTCTCCGTCTCTATCTGATTCCTAAAAGATGAATTGGATGGGTTAACAATACATAGTAATCATCTGATAGATGGTTTTTATTATACTAAAATAGTCTAGTTATAGTTATATAATTAGTTTATATAACAATATTACAATATGTAATATATTACTTGTATTGATATATGAATTTGGATGTGCTCAACATCACATATTATATTTAATAAAGAATATGGTCAATAACATCTATTATATATGCAAAAGCCACTGCAAGAATAGTTAAAGGAAGCCCACACCAAATTAAAAAGGAAATACAAGACCACTTGGAAGACAATCAACTCTGGAACATAATAATTTGAGGTGGTATTAACTGAAAGATCATTAAATATCTACAATAATTCATCCCAGAAGAAACAATAACAGAAGTCACATATAGCATTATTAATAATATCAGATTTATCACATATAACATATGAGCAGACAGATGTCTCTGGATCCAGATATGGGAAAAAGCCATAGGAATTATCAACACTAACAAAAAGAAAAAACAAGACAACAATATATACAAACGAAGATATTCTAATAAGATATATACTAACACAAATGCAAAAAATCTATTGTCAACAATCATAGAAGAAATCATCAAAGGAATCTCAACCATCTTTACCATTATCACCAAACATACTAATAGCACCTAGGCACGTTAGTCCCTAACATAGGTACAATAAATTACAAAGGATAAGTAAACTGGGTCCCATTATTGTTGGCAATAGGTACCTGTTACCAATTGGTTTTATTGTCCTGCTCTATATAGAAAAAAGTTTGTAAAATCTCTTTATAAATTCAATACATGTAATGCATATATTCAATAAAATAGACAAGTTAAGTGTTTTTTAAAAAAAAAATAATAATAAAAATAAAATAAAGCATATACAATAAAATAATTTTAAAAATTTTAAGAGAAATTATTTTCATATTAAGATATATATAAACTATGATATAACAAGATATATAAGATCAACTTATATTATTTTATAAATATATTATAAAAATTATTTTCAATATTTTTTTAAAAAAAATTTAAAACTCTTTCTGCTGATTCTCTGATTATACACAAAAAAGATGTTCACAAGAAGTTTTTATATTTCTTTGCTAATAAAGTCTTAATATCTTCATTAATACAACTTGAAGTATGACTTCAAGAGTTGCTTCTACCTTTTCTCTTTTGTTTACAAATCTTTTCACTCAAAAACTTGACTTCAAGTGATCAAGAAAAGTCAAATAACACCTTTGATACCAATGGCAAGAAAGTTCACAAAGAAAGAAGAACTGATTGTAAAGTATTTTAAGGTCTATTTAACCTTTAAAGTAAGAGGTATATAGAGGTTTTTGATAATAGAAAGGCTTATTTTTCCTCTTCAAGTCACTTGTAGACCTCTTAGAACTATTGTTTTCATGGTTTTTGGAGAATTTTGCCTACCTCAGTTTAACCCCGAATTTTTGATAGCACAAATCCTCACCAAAGGTGATTGGCTGACATGAAACACAGTAGTTTTTGAATGTAAATAAGCTCCTATTGGTTATAGTCATGTGTTCCAATGATATTATTGATAATTGAAAAGAAGATTCTGGAAACAGTTACTTCCAAAAAGCTCAAGTCTCTCAATGAAAACTTCTATAATACCAAAAGATTAAGTGATGAGTAATGTGGATTGCAAACTCCCATCTCTTACCTAAATTCTTCAAGTAGTGACAAAACTTTAATGGAAAAACTAAGGTCTAAATACTTTTTTTGAGATATTCCAATCTGATGCTCACTTAAATGAAAAATCAGTTAGATTGACTTGTTCGATGCTGTAGATAATGAAAAAAAAGATTTCTTCTGAGGTTTAAGTGAAGCAAAAAGACCATCTTAATCAGATAGATCTTTTTTGAGAAGAGGTTGTTTTTATTTTTGGATTTTTTTGGTGGGTCTTGAATTATCCCCTTCCCCAATCATTTTTCCTCTTTTTCCTTTTTAACTTAGTAATTCATTGGTTTTTGAGCAATCAACAGTGATAAATTGTTGGCAATAATCCTAGTAGATAGAAATTATTATCAATCTATTAGGGAAGTGAAATATTATCCTCAAGATCTGAACTTAGAGTACTTTTATATGAAGATGAGTTAGTCACTTTGTGAAAGTCTATAAAATATTGTAAATTTTATTTCAATTTTTTCAATAAAGACACGCCATTGTGGCATAATTGTGGATTTAAAAAAAAAAAATTTTTTTTAATTAAATTTTTTTATAAACTTAAACATTATATTATATTATAAAGAGTAATTAAAAAAT
Organism: Acaulospora colombiana; assembly: GCA_910592055.1. Lineage (NCBI taxonomy): Eukaryota > Fungi > Glomeromycota > Glomeromycetes > Diversisporales > Acaulosporaceae > Acaulospora > Acaulospora colombiana. Next base: position 2,388 of record CAJVPT010006185.1, read on the forward strand.
ATATATATTAAATAATTCAGTATTTTATTATTATATATATATAGTATCTACAGTAGTGACTTGTAGATAATTAAGTTAACAGTTGGAAAGATCTTTACCTGAACTGCTAATAGAGTAATAAATTATTTTTAAAGTTGTACTTAGAATTTTAATAATTTTTAAAATAGAGATAAGTGAATTAGGTAGAGACTTGGCTTTAGTGATATATTATTAATGTAAAGTATACATATGTTTAATAAAGTATACATACTTAGCTTGACAGTGAATTTAAAAAAAATTATATATATATAGTATATATAATAGTGTATTGCTTATATAGAGTAAATAAAAGTTTATATCAAAATAATCAATAGTAATATTTTTGAAATTTTTATTTAAAGTTAAAATTCAATTGTGCAATAAATTCAATTGTAAATATAAAATAATTTATACTTTTAAAAAGCTAAAGATTGCAATATTTAAATATAATTAAAAAATTTTTTTTATTATAGTTAAATATTTAAAATTAAAAAAAATTTCTTTATTAATATATTTAATAGTTAGTTCTTTAAAAAATAATTTCTTATATAAAAATTGTATAAACTTTAAACTAATTAAGAATAATATAATTAATATATATAAGAAGTTTAAAAACGTCAAGATTATTTTATGATCAAATAAAGAAAAAATAATAGATACTTATATAACTAAATATATAATTAAAATTATTAAAAATAATTATCAATAAGTTATAAAACAAATTACTAAAAAATTTAATACTGTTATGGCTATTTCAATTAGTAATAAGATTATCTATTATACATTATATGAATAAGATTATTATAGTTAAGTTGAAGTAAAAAAATCTTTTATTTCAGAATAAAATAGGCAAAAAAAGATTAAAATAGTATAATAAAAAAATTGAATTGTTAAATTGTTTGAAATTATGAATCTTGATATTTAATATTTGAAAATAATTTATATAAATAGATTTGATAAAAATCATATTATATAAAAAACAAATATAAACTATTTTTTTACCTCTATAAAATTGGATAAAAAAAGTATAATAGTATTTGATTGTTTTATACAAATATACTTAGAATTTTAATTGAAATTTTTAGATTAATTAATAGTCAAAATATTTAAAAGTTCTTGAAAATTGTTTAAAAACTTTTATTAATGATTCTTTGTATTTTTTAATGATAATAATGCATCTATATATAGAACAAAATAGGTGAAAGAATAGAAAAATAATAATTAAATTTAATTGTTTTCATGACTTGCTCAAAGTCTTAACCTTAATCTGATTGAGCATTTATGAGATGTTTTAGAAAGAAGAGTTTGTGCATGACCAAATTACCCTAGAAACAAAATTTAATTTATAATCGCTTTAAAAGAGAAATAGAATTTAATTGGACCTGATATTTTAATTAATGTAGTTGATAGTATGCCTCGTAGAGTTGCTGCTGTTATTAAAGCAAATGGATATATTAATATACTGTATATAGATGAATAACATTTAATTAAAAACTCGTATTGCGTCAAATTTGTTAGGTGATAATCAAGAATTATTACTTTAAAGTTTGCAACCCACCCAGTGTAGACATACAGTAGATGTCTCGAAATGAGTAAAAAAGCTAAATCAAATCTATCGCCTCTTGCGTTATACACTTTATCTTTTTGTGTATGGTTTGGTATGCGCATAGGCTCGCCGATTACCGTGATAACGTATATATTTTTTTTATTTATAGTGATGATCTCCCTAATATTTACATTTCTTGATTGATGAATAATCGTTGCGTAGTAATTTTTTTTTTGCTTATTGTGAGGGCATCTTCTTAGTGCTAACCAATATACTCATTAAAGAAAACCACCCAACGACTGGATGATAACGGAATTATTGGCGGCAACCTTAATTTTAAAATCCGGAATTACATTGATACTTTAAGAAATATTGCATTTGGAATAGTTGAAAGCTCCGAAGGCGTATTTAAATTGCATTGACAATCCAACTATAATATATCATATGTTTGAGTCAATTTTACAAGAGCCGTCATTATTGCTACTATTTTCACACTTTTTTCTGAAGTATTAAAACCTATTAACGATGACATGTAAGAAAACAAGACATCGCGTGGACAATAATGATAACAATATTTTACTGTATATAATTAACGTTTGAATTTTTTTTTTCTTACCTAAATTCAATGCATTATTCAAAAGTTACGTATCGATATTAAATTAGTGTTTTAACATATGATAAAATATTCTTTTGTTATTGTTTATACAATATCTCATGTGTATTTGTTTAATACATTTATTTATTCTACAAACATAACATTTGTAATCGCATTGTAGTGTCAACCTAAAAAGTTTAATAAATCCAAACATACCTGTACAGTGCTGTGCGAAAAGTTTGGTTTGTTAAGCTCTCGTTTGTTTTACGTATCATCACATAACAAACAAACATAAAAATACTTTAGTTTTACCCCCTCCGAATATTACAACGAAAGGTTAAATGTCGTTTGTGTAACCATCCAGTCGTTACAAACAAGTCTTTATCTCGATATTATCAATACGTTACTGACATCATTTTGTACGTTAATTAAGCAACACCTTTTCTTTTTCAAACTAATAAAAAAAAAGCAGGTAGGTCGGTACTCTTTACAAATAAGAATTAAATTGTTTTATTTAATTAAGCAAACATTTAAACACTGCATAAGTCATATGCATTGTGATTTAGTGAATCGCTAGATTTTTTTGCCAGATCGTTATGGTCACACAAACTATGAAAGCACCGTTACGCACTGATGTCTTCGTTGCGCATTACGTATCTGTTTGTGCCCTCGTGATTCCAAAATTACACTGCACAGCTTTATTTTGAAAATGTCAAAAAATACAATCTTGATTCTTTTTCATTTTTATCTTTATTTATTTTTATTTTTATTTATTTTTATTTTATTTTATTTTTATTTATTTTTATTTATTTTATTTTTTACTTCTTATGATGACCATTAAGGGTTAACTATTTGACTTTTTTTTTTCTTCCTTTTACCTAACCGCTTACAAGTTTCTTTATGACGCAAGGAAGACCGGTAAAAACATTCTCGTTTGCACCGTCTCTCTTGAATTCATTACAATGATTGTACTGTGTTGATAACCAAAAGTATCAAAAGTTACGAATAATTAGAACGTCAATGTCATTTACGAATAATTAGATTTTGCCAATTTATTTAATCAGGAAAAATTATCAGAATGAAACGAGAAACTTAATATTAAATGTGCATGTTCCTATAACATAAAAAAAAAAAACCTAGAAACCTTAAAATATGATTACTTATTAAGTCTATAATTATAATATTAAGAAAGTCTATGAGGAAATGTCAATAATGTCATGAGAATGTGATAGCATACAGTATGATCGATTAAGTTCAGAATAATTTAGACCCCAAAATATATATTCTGAGTCAATCACGGTTGAATTAAATTTGAATTAAGCCAAAAGTAAATATTGTTTCGAACCCATCCTAAAACCGTCACAAATAGTTGGGTTCACGTGACCAACTATTTCGTCACAGTGTTGCAAGCCCAGTTGCGACACTGTCATGTTTTATCGTTTTATCCGCTGCAATATACAAAAGGGGATGTCATTATTGAATAAAACCTTATCATAAATTCATAAAATCCAAATTACCTTAGCCACGTCTCCTCTTCGGAATGCTCGCATTTACTTGCTGCGCAAGATCTTGATTGTCTTGTTTTATGGGAGATGGTATCGTTTTCCACAATAATGAAGCAGCATTCCTTATGACTAAAGGATGTGTTTCGTTCATAAGAATTTTTACTTCGTCACCCAAAAAGGTCATAAAGATATTATAGGCCGTAGACAATAAATCGGGACGGGACAGCCTTTTACTCTTTCCAAAGTTGACAATAATATCGTTGAAACTTGGAACTTGGGTGTTTAAAGTTACTCGCAAGGCGTGGTTTTCTAGTATGGCATTAATTCTAGATCGGAGTCCATCTCTGTCAATAAACGATGACATGTTTACGTAAGTAAAAAATATGTTTTTTCAAAGGAGCAAAAAAAAAAAACGCCAAATTAGAAACCCGTTACTGGCTTTTAAATAGTTGTTTTTTGTTTGTTTTTCTCTGAAACCTTCTGATTGTCATCCAGATAGCACAACTGAAAATAATTATATGAAGTGTGACACCAAAGAAGTCTCGTTTTTGTGATTCCAATTTATTAGAAAGAAAAAAAATTAGTTTGACACTGACAATCTAATAAAAAAACAAATCTGCACAATAAAGATATTGTTCATCTGTAAAACGGCGTGTTCACAGATTTCTCAAAAAAAAAAAAAAAAATCAAGGGGCATTTTTTTTTCTGTGCTTTTATCTCTTTACTTATTACAAAAGAAAATTGCAATTGTTGATAATGTGTATTACAATAATAATAATAATTACTCGCGTCGGTTGTTGTCATTTAATTGTTTTGGACACGAAATTAAAATAAAGCGTTGCGATATTGCATTAAATTTCGTGATATGAGAGATAAGTCATCTCCCTAAATCGGGATTGATTGGTTCTCGTGTTGACAGGAAACTTCCGGATTCCAAGAAAGGAATTATTTACGTAAAAGTTAATTGTTTAACAACAAATACTAATTATTAGAAAGTCAATTATTCGTTCCAGTCATAGGTAGCCGTGTTTATTTGCTCACCACATTTATTATTTAAGCAGGTACGTGTGATCCTTCGCTCGATTTGTGCAAATTGCCAACGTTCGTCTAGAAACATTTTTCAATTGAACTTATGATTGGTGTGTTTTTCTGTGTCCGATTGCTATCCCATACAGCTTATAACAAACATTTAATATTTCGACCCTGAATATGGAAATTGTAATTTAATTACTTCTGTTTAATTATGTTTACATAAATCCACATGGGCGTCAGGTAATATAGATAAGGACATAAAAAAATACAGGACTTCCTAAATTGCAAATGACTTCTCCACATGTTAATACAAATAAATTCATTAAGAAGCTTCAATAATCAAGTATTCTACCGTGTTTTTTTTTGGCACAATTAAAAATGTAAAAAGTTATTCCGAATTCTCACAGTGAGATGCACGACGTAGACTTGCATGCGCAATTGAGTCTTTGTTCTATTTATAGCATAAATGTATTCCTAGATTATTTTTTTTTTATAGCGGTTCATTTGCGTATATCGCAATTAAATATATAGTGAAATATGATCTGACAGTTATCCAAACCCTGCATATTTTCAAAATGGAAATTCATTCAGGTGAAAATAATAATGCTAGGTGCATAAAATGATCAAAGATTCACGTGTATATAATTGAAGCCTACTACCGCTAAAAGTATCCCGGGTGCCATTTAGTGGAAACACAATGCCATAAATGATGAATATGCGATAGAATGGTGTGAAGTTGAAAAAAAATTTTAGCGCATCACGGGGCTACTTTAGACCGCGCCATATGTTCGTAACTTTTGATGCAGGTTTTAATTAATACATACAGTATATTGAATTAATATTTACAATTTTAATTTATATGCTAATATCTATATTTATGAAATCATAAACGTATTTTTAAAAAAATAAATATATATATACAGTATATTATAATAGAAATAAATAAATTTAAATAAATTTTTGGCAAATGACAAACTCCCATTTGAAAAATTAATTTATCGTTATCGACAGACTGTGAATTTCGCTTTAAATGATGGGCATTTTGTTAATTTTAACCGAGCATAAAAATTTTTTAAAATTATGAAAACAATACAATTTGTTATTATTATTAATTAAAAAAATTTCAGAATTATATCTTATCGCGATATTCATGGCATAAACAATTAACATTAATAAATAAATATTTTATTTAATAGTTTATTTAATAGCCCGAACTTTATTTTAAAAAGAATCTCGATAAATTATATTCGTGGCACTGGTGACCGCCATCGTGCACAATCACGTGTAGTACGCGCTACGTAACCCTTGTGACGTATCGAAGCATGAAATTTTTATCCGGGAGAATTTATGATGCAATGCGTTATTCAAAAAAAAAAAAAAAAGAAGGTAATTCTAATAGGCAAAAAATACTTAATTTGATGTTAAATAAATCCTGGAAAAGTAAAAGCCCCAAACTTGGATTATAATTTATGCAAGGATTCATTGAGCAACGCGGTTAAATTAATCCAACGCACGGGCACTCGAGACAAAGTACGTATTATGGCATATAGTAATTACCCCACGTCTTTTCTCCGCACACGGTTATATTGGGAAAAACTCATTGATCTCCATTTACATATATATAACGTATGGGGTTTCTGTTCCGTAGTACAACCCCAAAAGGTAATTTATGACTTTGGAAATGAGCAACGCATGTACTGTAAGGGCCAATGGTAACTATTCAAAGTTTTTAATTACATTCTCAAACGTAAAGGTCTGCACGATTGAGAAACTTTTGATAAAATGAAAGACGGTGAAAAATCTGTTAGGAAGAAGCTACACGAATGTAAGATTATCGTATATCAGAACACGACGGCACACGTAAGATCAACAGCGTACAAATCAGTATAACATGTGAAAATATTATTAAAAAATAATTTATTAAAGTTAATAATATTTTATTGATTAAGATTTTTTATAAACGAAAATTTTAAAATGATTTTCGGGCGATACTTTATTCCGCGACAGTACGTGCGTAAAATTATCGCGACGATAGGTTATGCAATGGAAATCTTTTTTTTTTTTAAAGGAGTCGAAAAATATTAACATTGCAGTAAAAAAAAAAAAACTTTGCGATACATTTAATGCCATTTTAAGGACGTCGTTGTTGTTTACTTATTTAGAAGTCATCTTATGGTGCACCAATTAAAAGGTTTTCTAATCGGAAGCATTCAATTAATGTTCCGACGCACTTATAATCGCGTTGACCGCACCTAAATTTTTTCTTATTAAACCCCTCGCAGTGAAATTTTTCACAAACAATCTTTGAATCAAAGGAGATGCCGCCCGTGATTTTTTGAGAAGAGATGGTTTAAGTATAAACTTTGTTTTTTTTTCGAGTTCACGGCGACAAATATTAAGCCACGAAAATTTTTTGCGCTGCATTACCACGCTTGAAAAAACAATCCTCAAAATTTTTTAATTATGAATAGATAAAATTATACTTTATTTATATGGAAAATAAAAATTGATCTCATCTAAACGAAAATCTATTAAATCTATTTCGTGGAGAGGAGAAAACGAAAGCGAAACGAAAACGAAAATGAAACGTGAATAAAAGTAATAGAAATATTGTTCATCTTAATGCCTTATAGTTACATAAACACTACGTTGAATGCCATTTACTTTATATGCGAGAATATATCATCTCGTTATATAAAGCCACCCTCTCTGAATTATTAAGGTGTTCGGGACTACACTCGACCAAGTCTCCTTTTCGGTAGATTCTCGTTCACCATTTGCGCGCAAGTTTTATAGTCTTGTTTTGTATGTTGAGGGGCCCTCCTCCACAACATAGTGGCTGCTCTCTTCAGAATTTCGATATTAGTCTCGTTTAAAAGTGTCTTCGCCTCGTTACACAAGGCAATGGAAAAAACATTATATGCCATAAATTTTAAATCTTTGCGAAAGGACCTCTCGTTTCCTCTAATCGCGTGAATAATCACGTTGAGGTTCGGAGCTTGGTTATATATTCTTGTTTGCAGAGCGTTGCTCGCCAACATCACATTAATCCTTCCGAGGAATTCTTCTTCGTTCATAATTGATGACATCTAGTTATAATAATTATATTTCTTTTTTAAAAACTTATCATACTTAAGGAATTTCCGATAAAAAAAAAAAGAGGCACCTTTATATATTGCTTAATTTTTTTTTGTTTTTATTTTTATTTTTGTGTGTGTGTATGTGTATGTGTGCGTGTGAACCTTTTTTTTTTTTTCCTCCTTGGCAAACCAGACCAATCTCCACTTCTCGACAAAAAAATGCAAGTTTTTCGTTCACAACATAAAATCGGTTAATCGATACACCACTCAAAACCTTCTTCTTCTTAACTGGCGACTCCAATGAGAATATAAAAAATTGGGTAAGAATCATGTGCACACTGTGAAATCAAAGAGTAAACGACAACAGTACCACCCACATAAAAACAAATAATCATATCGAATAATGACCTATAAATTAATTAATAATAAGCTATACATGAGCAAATTAAATTGAAAAGTTGTTCAACGCCTCGATGCGCTTATTAAAAAAAAAAAACAAAACAAAAAACCTTTATTTCCTCACCAAGCTTTTTATCTTTTTTTCACTATGAACGATTCTTTATCCGGAATGGCCTCATTATTAGTGCGCGAATATGTATTACAAGATAATAATTATTGCCCATGTCCGAAGCGTCATTTTAGATGACGAAACAAAAAAAACACAAGATTTGCCTAGTAATCCTTATCTGATCATTTTTTGTAATATGGTTATTTTAAAAACCGTGGCTGATTAGTTCTCGAGGTTTCGCACAGTAGCCCGAATACCTGTATGATCGAGATTTTCAGTTCAGAAGTTATTTGTTAAACATAATATAACCAATTATAGTGAAGACGGGATTTAATAATGCCTTTTTAAATAAAGTTTCGTGGTTTGGATTAACCGTAATGTACTGTATTATTGGACACCGTAATTATACTAGGCGACCACGTGTTTAAATTAATAAAATAAAATATAATCAAAACATTGATCAATTGATCAATTAACCCCCGAAAATCTCATTCTCATTGTGCAGCGTTCGTATTGATAATAGTTTTATTTTGAAAACCCAATAATAGATGTTATGAGTCATCTAGGTTTAAATGAGATCCGTGTGGAAATCAAATAATTCGTTCTCTCAGGATGTCGAA
>CAJVPT010006186.1:0-11288 GCA_910592055.1 Acaulospora colombiana
AATTTTTGATGAATTTTTAATGAATAGTTTTGATTGTCAATTTTTGTAGTTGTCGATTTATTTATGTCATTTTTTTTGCCAAATTGTTTATTTTTTGCTAAATGTTACACATGTGGCAATATGCTGAATAATTTTTTTTGACTAGTGTCATAGGAGATCTTATTTTTTAACCAACTTTTTTATACTAGAAGGGAACTGTTTATTTATATTTGCTAAAGAAAATTTGAATTTCTCTCAATTCTTTAAGTATTAATATGATAGTATTTATAAGTTGATCTAGAAATATAATCTTATGCTTTTATAGTGAAGAAATAGCTTTTTTATGTTCTCTATTATCTTATAGTATTGATTTATAGACAGAATATCTCTCTGATAATCAAATTTATTTTATATCTCCAACTTTGAAAAGTGATTTGTATACTTTTTGCCAGGATCAATATTGCAGCTATCAAATTTCTTTTAATTAGCTTTTGAAAGTCAATAGGGTTATCTAGAATATTACTAAGCTTCCAACATTTGATTTGACTTTGTTTTAGTCTAATTATGGTGGCAATATTAGAGACTTTATTATTATTGAGTTAACAAAAATATATAGATATATAGCTTTTTATTCATATTTCCTAAATACTCTTGATACCATATATTTTTTATTATAGATGCAACTATTCAGGATTGTTTCATTGAATAAGGCCTTGTTCTTGAATACTTTTTTAAATATGACTGTAAGATCATTGTATATCTTTTTATTTAGATGTATATATTATATTCTATATTTTATCCTTGTGATCAGGATCCTGTTTATAATATAATGGGTATATTTTTCTATCAACTTTTTCTTAGTTATTTCTTGAATTGCTATTCATATTTTTGATTTTATTAGGCTGATAATATTCTGGTTTTTCTGTCTTGATCCTAATCAGATATCAAGAAATCTGATCTGATTTTCTTTATTAATTTCATTAAATATAATATCCTCTATTCTGACTTAAACAGTTTCAAAAACTTGAAGATTCTGATTGATAGTAAGAAAAATTGACTTTTCTGCATTAATCCAATAGTTATTTGCTATATAAAACTTTTTTGCTTCTTTCAAGATTCTTTTCAGATCTTTCTTGGATTTAAAAATCCAAGTCATGTTAGCCATATAAACAATTATTGTTTGCCTTAAATAAAGCTTAACCTTTTTTTCAAGTTTGTTGAAATTGGATAACCATTTTCTTTCATGAAATACTCCAGATTATTATTGTTTTAAATTTTGCATAACAATGAATTATAAAAAATTCTTCATAATAATGAAGAGATTATTTTTCTTTAATATATACCATTCTCTGCAACTATTTAATTAGAGAATTAATTCATTGGTAAGAATGGTACTATAACTTCTATCTTTAAAAAAATCTATTATAAGCTTCTTAATAGTCATAAGATTTATATTTAATTTATGACCTTTTTAAGCATATAAAAGGATATTGTGTTATATGCTATCATGGACTAACCCGGCAAGTTCATTACTAATTTGTAATATCTTGCATAATCCAAATGACTCCCAAATACTTACAATTGACATAAAAAAAAGAATATCTTCTATAAAGAATACTTAGGGAAGGCAAAGAAATGATTATTGACTTGGTCAAGTATAAGTATCTTTTTCTTCATGTTTTATTTTTTTGTATATCACTAACTCTTATATCTATTTACAATTAGAATTGTTTTTTTTAATACTGTATATTCAACACTATCTTTTTAGTTTATACTAGTAAGCTATTTATACTTTTATAACTAATAATGGACTATCTACTTTATAATTGGCTATACTAACTCTAAACTTTGCTAAACTTTCCATACTTTGTCAGATATATATAGTTCCCTTATTAGTATATGTGCCTCAATCTATAGTTTTTTACCTTGCGATCCTCAATCTTTCATATTAGACTTTTAGGTTTTTGAATTTTAGACCATTATGTATAATTTGCATCACCTACATGACCTATAACAATGTCTTGGCAGTATCTTGAAAGAGAATTCATAGTTTTTTTTTTTCTTTGATTTCTTTGTAGATATTATTTAGCAGTTTGATAAGTTCTGCTATACTCTTATTTTGTAAATTAGCAAAGTTTGGAACTTTTAAGATTTTATATTACTTGCAAATAGTTAATAGTTAGTTAGTAAGGATCTTGGTAAAATATTTTTGAGCTGTTTTTAAAAGAATAATAGGTCATGTATTGCTTAAATTGCATTTCTCAGACTTGGGTTTAGAAATAAAATAGATATTATTGCTTTTCCATTTTTTAAGTATCTGGTCTGTATTTAGAACTTTGTTGAAAAAAGGATACAGTATAAAGTTTCTTTTACTTTGACTCCTAAGTGTTTAAGTATTTTATAGTTAATATATGAGAGACCAGCAGTCTTGTTGTTTTTGAGACATTGCAAAGTAAATTTCAAGTTCTTTTACTTTAATTTCTTCTATTAACAATGAGTACTATATTGAATTAATCCATTTCTTGAATTGATATTCTTTTTTTTAGAAGGGGTCAAGACTTTCTAAGTTGTTTTTTTGTTTGAAAGTTTTTTTATGATACTTTTTGATTTTGCTTTTGATAGTTTGAGAATCTGTAATAATATATTCTCTTCCTTCTTGATTTTTGATTACACTCAGTCTAATATAATTCTTGATTTTTTACAGTTCAAGATTGAACTTAGAATTTGCTTCTGATTAGATTTAAGATCATCACATTTGTTTTTTAGAGCTTCCTTAATTTGATTTCAGATATGAAGACTTTCTTTTTTTCTATATATCATTCTAAGAATATGTTCTATTTTAATAATCTTTTTTAATTACTTTGGGATTTCTTTTTGTGATTGAGGAGATACTAATTCTTTATTGAAGAATTTACAAATACCTCATGGGTTTTAGATAGTCTTTTCTATATTCTTTATATTTTCTATAATTCTTAAGTCTCAGTTAACTTGAATTTTTTTTAAAAGTAAATAAATCTTATTGGCTTTCCTATAGATTTCAAAATCTTTTTTTGAGATAACTGATCCTGTTTTGACTTTTTTCTCTCTATTGAAAGTAAAGCAAACTCTTTTTTTCTTGAGACACTTGTATATACTTTTAATGATTATAGTTTCAAGTTTTTGAGAACTGTTTTCAGCTTCTTTTCATGAAGGCTATATGTCGATTTCTAAAAGTTTACATTCTATTCAGAGTTTGAATTTTTTTCATTGTTCTATAGTGAAATTTGTTGGGTCTGATATTTTTTTACTTTTTGTTCTGAATTGCTCTTGGACCTGGTTTTTGAGCAAATTATTTGTTATCATTTTTATTAACAAAAGGGTATAATCACTTTCAGTAATATCTCTATTGAAATATTTTTTAATTCATATGTATTGTTTAGACTAATTTCTGATGGTATCTAGATATAGTAAATTCTGTTATATGCTAAGTTGTTTACCTATGTAAAGATAATATTCCCTTCTTTTTTCCAGAAGTTTTGAATATCTATATAATTTCAGTCTTTTAGAAAGTTGAAGAAGCCTATTTCAGCTTTTTTGTATCTTGAGATTATTTTGTTAGTAAGTGGAAATTGATCTATTATTATATTAATGACTATATTAAAATCATTTATAATTATAACTTTAAAGTGATTCCTTTACTTATGTAGAATTTTATTTTGAAGCAACTGTTGTAACCATCTAATTTTAGTTTTTTCAAATGGTAAATACTGTATACTTTATAGATATAGAGCTTGCTTCTTGTTAATCGAAAGATAACTACTATTTTGTATCCTTCTATTTTTTCAATTGATTCTAGTTTTTTCTCAATATTTCTCTTAATAAAAAATCACACTCTGGATTCTTTAGGCTTTTTATTATTACAATTATAGAAGAACTTGTGTGTTGCTGCAAGTTAAAAACAAAATCTATTATTTTTTCTATTAGTTTAGTTTTATAGAACCCAAAATATCTATGTTAAGTTCTTATATAAGTTTGTATAGTCTTTATTGATCAAAACCAGTATTGATACCTCTAACATTATATGTTCCAATTGTAATAGTATTATTTAATATAGAGTTGTCTATGGTGTAATTATTATATAGTATCCATTCTTTATCTATTTTTTAATAGTATTTTTTTTTTATTGTATTTATAAATTATCAAGTAGTAGATATATATTATATTGAAAGGAATTGTATTAATATCTGCCATTGTCTTAGTAATTATATATTTTTTTCAGAATAAGCTTGATTTTTCTTGTGGTTAGATTCTCTTTTAATATACTTTGATTAGATTGATACTATTTTTAGAAGTGGTTTCTCTATCACATTATTTTATCCTATTTTGATTGCCAGTTTTTTTCTCAATTAGATTTATTCTATTGTTCAATTACTTGAGATTGTCCAAAATCTAATAAATTGGGTCTTGATCACTTTCACTTTCAAAATAGAAACTTTTAGATCTGTTGTATATTTTTTGTCTATTGTGATAATTAATAGGTTTTTTGTTACTACCAGTAACAAAGCATTTGTAAGTCTCTGTTTTACTAGTGATAAACTTATTGTCTTGAAGATTGTGTCATCTTTTCCTCCTATTAAGATATGTCTTTTCTTTGATCCTAGTTTCTGATTTACTGTATCTTCCAGTGTTATATATTAGTTGGACCTTTTGTTGCTTCTGATATCAATTTGATTCACTTTTCTATTATTAGTTTGTTGTTCATATGATTGTGTGGATTTAGTATCAGATTCTTCAGCTTTATTGAAATTCTATCTTTCTTAAGAACACTTTTGTTCTTGTTTTAGTATTCTTTTACATTTATATAAGTTTGTATTCATAAATTCAAATACTGTATATTATTTTAAGACATTGCTGAGATATTGTACTATTGAAAAGCAAATTACAGCATATTTTTTTCTTTTAAATATATGTGGATTTCTAGAAATGTAACATACTCTGATCTTGGTATATTTAACTGCTCTTGCAATTAGTCCAGTAGTAGTATTATATACTTGATATAGTTGCAAAGATTGTGAGTTATACTGTTTGATAATTTTGTTGATTTCTTTATTATCAAGTTCATTTTGAGAAAAATAGTCTTAATAGTTTTTGCTCTAGTATGAATCATCTATTTTTTCTCAAGATTAGTATATTGTTTACAAGGAATAATATACTATATATTTTGATTCTGTATTATGACCATGAGTAATTATAAATATAGATATTTATTTTTTGTTCATATTGATTGAGAACCACTTTGATTTCTTGACATAAGTAATTTCAATTAATATCTATCAAGGTAATTACTAGTAATATTTCCTTCCCCTCTGTTCTTCAAAACTCTTTTTTGTTTGGTGGTTAGTTAGAGCTTGTCCATTTGTTCATTTCTAAAGATATGATGATAAAATTGTTTTTCTTCTTTCTATTAATTTTTTAAAGTATCTTAATGCACCTTTTTTCTCTTTACAACAAAATATTGTCCAAGTATTGCTATTGATAAATTCCTTTGTGAAGGGGTAAGAGTTTTTTGATAAGCTTAATATTTCTTCTGAAAGTCTTGAAATAAATACACTTATTTTGAAATCTATATTTTTCTTAATATATTGTAGATTAATACTAATGTTTTTTTATTTCTTGTTTTATATATTTGTTATTTTGCTATATTGTTCCTTTTAATTTGTTTATTAATAACTTCCATTTTAATTTTGTCTTTTAGTTTTTTATCTCATATTTTGACTTTAGTGATAATAGGAATTTCAATTAATATGGTTGCTTGAATTTCCATGGTCATTATCTTATTGAATAAATTATTATTAAAAAGATTACTTCTGACTATTGACTGGTTTGTTAGCAATAGTTATAATATGTATTGTATTTGTTTCAACTATTTTATCATATTCAAATATTTGTCTTTTAAGAAGGAAGCTAAAATATCTTTTTCTTTTTCTTGTTTTATGGTTCATAAGTAGAAAATATATTTTTTGAGAATATTGACTTAATGAAGATAGTATAATCAATATCCAAAATTCTAGTAATAATATTATCTATAATCAAGTATCTAGTTAAACCTAGAGCTAGATTTGTAATAGTTACTTGAGTTAAATAATATTTAAGAAGGTTTATGAAGCCCATAGTTTTTTTTGTTGGTTATACTTGTTTACTAGCTGGACTAAAGTTTTATTGATATATACTTTACTTTTCTTAGCAATCTGTAGAAGTTTATGTTTTCTCATAAACATATTGATTATGTAATATAAAGAATAGGTTGCTGTATATAGTGTTGATATGTTTGTTGTTTTGCTATTTTGGGTATTGCTAAGGTTTGCTAAGTTAAGTAATAATTGTTACTTGTTTATTTGAGTAGTACTTGTTTATTTGAGTAGTACTTGTTTATTTGTTTATTTATATTTATTATTTGCTCTTGTTTATATAAACAAGATATTAATCAGTTGATTATAAGCTATGTTACTATTTTTAGATCTATTATATTGTTGATAGTTACTATAATATATAAGTATAAAGTATAAACATGTAAACAAGTTGTTTATTAGACACATAAACAAGTTATTTTTAAGCTAATAAATGTGACATGTTTGCATTATCTAATTCTTGATATAAAATATTATTGTATTATTTATATTACTCTTTACTATTGAATAATTGAGACTTGAATGTCCTTTTAGATATTATGGGCTCTAAGCTTTTAACAGATTTATCAATTGAAGTTATTGTCTATAGTGCTTCTCTTAGTGTCAATAAGGATATTAACTTATACTAATCTGGCTGAGAGCTTTTGAAGTTGAAGTTGGGTCTTTAGAAGTTTACTATGAATCAGTTTTTTTGAAGTTTTGTTTTCTTTATAAAAAAAAACTATGCTATATCATTTTTTCTTTGATACTTATTCTGTAATTGTTATTACAAAGAAATATAGTATTTTATAACTTAGTAACAAACTATTATTGTTTTTAGATTACATGTTTTTTAGATATTGAAGGCTAACTTTTTAGTTTTCAAAAAATATTATCAAAAAAGAAAAATTATAAAAAAACTGAAAATTAGAAAAAAAAAATATATGATCTAAGTTATTTTTTTAAGCATCCATAACTAGACTAGATTGTTGATTATTAATCAATTGAAAACATAAGTATATTTTTATTTAAGCAGCATAATACATATTATAGTTAAACTATTATTCTAATTTAACTAATTTGTCATAAGCATAAAAGTCTCTAAGTTTAACCTTAAAGACAATATTTCACTCTATAGTGTCTTTGGATGAAAATTCTCTTAGTCCACTATATCATTGTCAACAAGTTGTCACTATTATATGCCTAATCAAGTCACTTAAATACAGAAAACTACAAATGGATGGATTGGAAAAAGGGAATGGAGAATATCAAAAAATATCTAAATAGATAACAAGATATTTAAGGCTATTCAGGTTACTAAAGATTCAAGTTTTTATTTAATAAAGTTTATAACAAGTAAAGAAGAGTAGTAGAGATAAGTAAAGACAAGTTTCAAGTTATTTTAATAAAGTATAAAGATTTTATTAGCAAGGAGGTAAATAAAAAGATAAAAAATTTCTAGCTTCCTTTAAAGACCTGTTTCTTAAGATTTCTTCTCAATAAGAAATGTATAATTAAGATATTTTTTCTTTTTCTAATTATTAAAGAAACTTATTTATTTTTGATTTTGATTTCCTTTTTATGTACTATTTGAAAAAACTTATTATCTAGTAAAAGTCTTTACTTCCAGGACACACTTGATTCCAACCTTCTTTGGACAGTGATTTTTTATCTACCTGTGGTAGAGAGGTGAATTTTAATAGATCTCAGATTCTTTAAGAATTGAGTTATGTTATGTAGCTATATCTAGTTAAAGGAATTTTATGGATATATATCTTCTATTATTCAAAAGGTTGAATTTTCTAATAATCCTTTTACCTTATAATAATGAAAGAGTTTTGAAAGTGATAGAGATCCTCATTAATTGTAATATCCTTTAACAACTTCTGAGAAATATCTTCTCAACTGTAACCAAAGGATTGGAACTTAGTATAAACTAGAGACTATTTAATATTATTGCCTGACTGGAATAAAAAAGAAACCTTGATCTTGAACTTTGCCTGACTGGAATGATAAAAGAGAAAAACCTCAACTTGAACAAATAGCAGCTTTTTTATTACTTGAAATCTTATTGGTCTTATAGAACTTGATCTATAGGTAATCCAATTTAAGGAGTAAAGTGAACATGAGATATCAATCAACTTTTTCAATTACTAATAATATTATTAGAATATATAAGATAATTAATAGAGACTTGTTTATATTCAGCTATTAATATGTTTTATATCCATCAATTATATTTGCAATTAATTGTGTCACCTAAAATTTAGGATCCAACTGAGGTAGACAAAATTCTTCAGAAAATCAAAAAATTTTGGGTAACTATAAGAGAGCAAAAAACAGTAGATAGAAACTTTAAAAATATAGTTTACCTTCTATTGCATAAAATTTCTATAAATATCCTTAAATATAAAAGGCTTTGAGTACTATACTATTAGTTCTTCTTTCTTACAGAACTTTCTTGCCATAAATAGAGATGTTTCTTGACTTTTTTAAATCACAGAAAGTCAAGTTTTTGTTTGAAGACAAATATAAACAAGGAAGGGTTTAGGAGTATTTCTTGAAATAAAACTTTAAGTTGGTTTAGGAATATTGTAAAGACTTTATTAGCAAAGAAATAAAAAATTTCTTGCAAACATCTTTTTTGTGTGTAAATAGAGAATCATCAAAAGAGTTTTAATATATGACCTGAGTTATACTATAGTCAAACAGTAAATCTTTATATATGGTATATACTGTAAGTATATATGTAATAGATGAACATGTATTTTATATAACATAACCTATATATTATAAAAATTGTTCTAGAATGGGAATGAACTGATAATACATACATGGTGACCTGGAAGTACATCCACTATACTAATGATTCACAAATCATTATAGATATATAATAATTATTAAATATTTATTTAAAAATTATATAAGTTATTAAAGAAATTCAAAAAACTGTAATATCTAATATATTTCCTATCTAAAAATGTATTATAACAAATATAATAAAGATATAAGTAAATGTAATTAAAAATATTACAAAAATTCAAAAATTATTAACTAATATATTGTTGTCAATAATTACAAATCTATTAATCAAATCTTTTTATTAAATATTTAATATTATATATCAATTTTATTTAAATATCAAAATTATTGCTATTGATATTAAAAAATGAAAAATCATTTAGTAAAAATTGTATATTAAAACAATAAAAGTTTTCATAAATATTAAAGATATAATTATTAATTTTTTATTTATAATATTTAATAATAATAATAATTTTTATTAGAGAATATATAATAATCTTGAAAATTTGATAGAAGAATCTTTTCAAAAAATATATATTGTATATCTTAAAAAAAAAAACTTTTTCTTTTGATCATCAAATCACAAATTTTTATAATGAAAAATTTTATCAAAACTTCATTTAAATATAAACAAAAAGAACCTGAGAACAATTCCTCCAGGGCTATATACAATAAAAATGAATTATTTATCCTAGATATTGTCTTAACAGATAATAAAAAATCAAAAATCTCTATTATCTATAAACAAAATAAAACTGCATTTATTTTTGCAATTAAACCAACTTACTATTTTCAAGTTCCAATTCTTTAATACTACCTAATATTCTGGTTAATTCCAATTATCAACTCTTCTAACTCAGATTCAAATCTAGATTTAAAAATTATTCATATAAAATTTGAAACTAAAAAAACAAATTCTACAAGTCTCTTTTTCTTCTCTCAATGTTTCAGCTGAAATCCTTCTTTATAATAACCTTACTATTTTCAACAAATTTATAGAATATCAGTCAACTTTCCACTTATCAGAGGATAATAAAACATTTGTAGTTTGTTAAGTTGTCAAAAATACTATAAACTATAAATTCTACTGTCCTTGGAATCAAATCTTCATCTCTACTGACATCAACTCCAACATTTTCTTCTTCAAAAAAAGAAAAAACTCACATACCCTTTCCAAATACTCTCATATTATAAAATGATTATCAGCAGATTATGAAGTTTATAAATTAAAATTTCTCCAATGCACCTGATGCAAAACTAATCAATCTGAAAGGTAATCAATTTTATTCTGATATCAGAATAGACAATTTTTTCAATAATAATATTCCTAAAAGTATCAATCAAAATCAATCCTTTTTTGATTGTACCATAGCCATAGATATAGAAATTAATCCCAATAATAAACAACCTTCTTTTCAAATATAGACTAATAAAACTGAAGTTTAAAAATATTAAAATTACAAATTCACCAGACTACCAACTCTCAATTATCAAAACAATTGATATTATCAATGACACTATGCTCTTACCAAAATTTCTTGTAAAAATATTTATAGAATCAGTAATTTTCTCAGTACCTCCTCCAAAGGCTTTATTTATAATTTTTACAAAAATCTCTTATAGAGATAGAGCATTCTTTTAATCTTTTATTAAATCTGAAGTACTAAAAAGAAATTATCAAAAAAATATAAAAAATTATTAAAAAACTTTCAAATCAATTACCTTAATAAAAATAATATTGATTATATTAACAGGACTATCAAAAAAAATTTACATCATTATCAACAAATTTATCTTTGCTACTTATCTTCAAACTTCAAACCTTTATACTGTTAAAGACCAAAAAAGTCAGATTAAGTTCAAAATTTTTGCTATAATTATGTGACCAATTATTCTGACATAATCAAAGCTTACATAAAGTAATTAATTATCAACTATCACTATACCTTCTACAATATAAAAGAATACATAAACAATTTATTCATATCAAAAAGGTAAAAAAACTATGAGTTGAGATTAAAGATAGATCCTTAAAAAGGGAGATAGGGACAAAAGTCAAATGTCCCTTACTAAGAAAAATTAAAATTTTTAAATTGATAACTATAAAAAAACTATTTACAATTGTTTTCTATTATCCAAATAATTGATTTATAGTATTTCTTGACTTTTGTCCCTATTAAAGTAAAAAGCTATAAATTTTGTTCCTTAAAAGAAACATAAGTAATCTGTAAAATTTTATATACTAAATACTTTAGGGACCTATCATTAGCTGATCACAAAGTAATTTACAGTATGTATAATATAATACTAGAATAGCTATAGTAATTATATAATAGCCCCTATATATAAAAATATATA
>CAJVPT010006187.1:0-11288 GCA_910592055.1 Acaulospora colombiana
TATCTCTTTTTTTTCTGACTCCTTTTTTCTATCTGCCAGAAGTTTGTTGAAACCTTGCATCATATCTTCCATACCCTTCTGCCAGGTTTCTTGCTATTGAGTTTTATATGTTAAACATTCTAGCAAGTGTTCTATTGTCTTTTCTTGCTGTTCACATATGAGATATTTTACTTGCTTGTATAAGTCTGGTCTTCTTGTGGCTAGCTTTGTTAATGTGAGTAGCTCATCACTAGTCATCTTAACAAGAAAGTTTTTTCTTTGTGATTTTTTGAAGGAGGTATTCCATATATATCCATTATTCATTTGTTCTCAAACTAGGTCCCATGTATACCTGTGCTGGTCTTGGATTTGATGACTCCACTTTTTGTCTATTTTATTTTGAGTTATCCATTGGTATATCATTATTTTGGCATTAGGTTTTTTAACAAACTGTCTTATTGAAATATCTAGCACTATATTTTGCCATTTGATTTTGCTAATAATTTTAGGTGAGTTCAGATCTTGCCATTCTATTGTTGAGAACTTTAATGCTTCTTTGGCTAGAATGTCTGCTTTCTCAATGTATTAAATATTGAAGTGTGCTTTAATCTTGATAAGATTTAGATCTAATTCTTTTTTCATTACTAAGCTTAACATTTATATTCATAAGGACCAATATTATTCCTTTAGCCATCTTTTGTGGATTTTTTTGGGATCCTCCTTTTCTATAGTTTTCCATTTAAAGATACAGGCTTGACTGTCAGTGTAGATCTTGATCTTGCTATTAATTGGTACTATTAATAATATGGTAATTATCACTACTAGTTCTGCTCTTGTGGACAAAGGCCAATCAGTTATCCCTACTTGGAACTTGCTTTTTCTTTCTGCTTTTTCAATTTATATTTATGCTGCATCCATCTTTATATTTTCATTTCTGGGATCAACAAGGAATCTATCTAAGTAAAAGGTTATTGGTTTATTGCTATTTCAATTAAATAAGTTTGATACGTGCCTTCATTAATATTCTCTTTAATAAGCTTCTTCTCCCAGTTCTCTATCTCTACTTCTTCCAATTTCCTTCTATAACATTGTGTAGTTACTGAATTTATATGAATTGTTCTACTTATTAATCCTTCTAGGGTTACCTTGGAACAAGGAATTTCTAAAAATTGAGCTCTTCTTGTAGATTTTCTAGTATTAAGATAAGGAACCATATATATTTATTCTATGTTTAATTCTATTATGCATCAGTTTTCAGTCTTGATCTCTTCTGGGCAGCCCTGGCATTGCATCAGGTTTGATCCTAAGTTTTTTTTGAAGCTGTCACATTTGAAATGATTTATTTTAATGTATCTTTTATTGTTACCTAAAATCAACTTTCCCCAAACAAGTTATTGTTACTGATTATTGCTCTTGGTAACTACTCAAAGTTTTTGTCTTTTATCAAGGTTAAGATTGAGTACTGGATATTCTGGACTTCATTTTAATCAATTTTCTTTCCAAGTTCTTGTAAAATGTCCTAGTTTGTTTTTTTGTATCTTTCTTGTTATTGAAAAGTACCATTCTGAAATAGGTCTCTTACTTGTCTTTTGTAAGAGTTGGAGCATTCACCAGTTCAATACTTCTATAGTTTCATAGTTGATAAGCTAATCATGTACATCAACTTATTGTGTTTAAGTAATGGAATGACTTTACTGTATTTATTTGTTGTTAAATAATCTTTAATTGAACTATTTCTGGTACTCCAAATAAAAACATCATTCTACTTCTAGCTATAGAAAGTTACTTCCATATCTTTGATCAGTTTCAGTACTTGTAATGTGAAGTTGCATCTTCTCGGAAGATAGTTTAGTGAGTTACATGGGAGCAGGTTGAGAGGTTCTCAGTACTTAATTTATGATTACTTTAATCTGATAATTATTGTAATTCCGGTTGACCTTAAGTCATTTAACCTATTGCATAATTCTGTTATCTGACTTTTTTTTTGCAACATCCAAACACTCTTTAAATTGTAAATCCTGGGATAATATACTATATTATTAGGTATGGATTGACATAGTATAGCCTTATTTTTGAACAGCTTTCTATATACCATTGTTAGAACATTACACATTTACCAGAATAGTACACTATACTGTATTTTGAATTCAATTCTAGGTATTAAAACTTTGTTCAGAATATAAAGTGCTTGTTTGTCAATTATTTTTTTATTCTTTAAGAACTTGGTAACCATGTTAATTTCTTTAAGCATCTGTTCTTTGAGCTCAATAGCTGATTTCTGATTATCTGTCCAGATCTCTAGGAATCTTGTCTGTTTAGCTCTATCTAATTCTTTAACTACTTCTCTGTCAATCCCTACTTGAACCTTTTCTAGATATTGGTTGAAATTGTTAATAGTAATTAATACTGATTTGCTACTATTAATCTGTAAATCATTTGCTCTGTAAAAGATTCTTACTTCTTCCAGAATCTTTTCCATATTCTCTTTGGATCTTGCTATCCATATTGTATCATCCATGAATATGATAGCTGCATACCTTGACTCTAGCTTTCTTTCAATATTTTTCTTTAAATCTGAATCCCAAGTTACTGACATTTTATAGCCTTTTGTTTCATCCTTCTGAATCTTGCACAATAAAGGGTCATAGAATATCCTTCACATTGGTAGTGAGATAATTTCTCCTTGATTAATCCCATCACCTGCTGTGATTACTTTAGTTAGATCATTCTCAAATATAATCCTAAATTCTTGATTTCAAAATAGACTTATTATAATTTAGATAAAATAAAGCCTTCTGGTATTTTGATTCTATTCATTGCCTTAATTAATATATTCAGGCTAATAGTATCATATACTTTTGCTATGTCTTGAAAAAGTATCCATAATTCCTTTTTATTTTCTCTTGCTTTCTCACAAATGTTATTGAAAATTTGAATCAGTTCTGCTGTACTTTCTCCTAATAATCCTGTATAATTAGGTTCTCTTAGGATATTATTGGTCTTGCAGATATTTCTCAATCTGTTTGTAAGGATTTGGTGAAGCATTTTCATATGAACTCTAACAATACTATTGGTCTGGTATTGTGGAGTTTACATTTCCATGGTTTTGGCTTTGCTATGGGGTATACAGTATATAACTTTGTTTCCATCCTATTGAAGTAACTTCCCACCTTAGAAAGCAGTTAAGCATCTTTCTAAGATATTCTTTTCCTTCTTGATCCAGTCTTTTTAGCATTTTGTAACTGATTTGTGATCTCTCTGGGGTTTTATTATTGGAAAGTTCTTGAAGTGTTTCATATAGTTCTTCTTGGGAGATTGACTTCAGTAGGTCTTTATAACACCTTTTATTAATATAGTCTTTAAAATTATATTCTTCTTTCCAATCTTTTGTAAGGCTGTTAAAATTGGCATTTCATTTTTTGAATGCTTCGTGATGATATCTTTTTATTTCTTTTTCAATTTCTCCCTTCTTAGTAGTTATTTATTCCTTTTCTCTATCTTTAACCTTAATCCTATTCAATGTTATTTTGACTCGCTCTCTATCAATCAAGGAGTTTACTATTCTCCTTTGATTGCTACATAAGTTATCATATCTCTATTTCAAGGCTCTTTTAATAGCATTCCTTGTTTTTTTTGCCTCTGTATTCTGACAAGCAAGTTTTAGGCCTTCTATTGCATTCTGTATATTATTTTTTAAAAGTTTCTATGGAATTGGAGAAATACTATATTGGATGCAATAGTTTTCAATCTAATGATTGATCTGGTAATTAGGACTGAAGGTAGTATTGTGTTTCCTAATCATTATGCTAAGGGCTTGCAATTTAATTGGATCATGTATACTTTCTGCCTTCTTAAAGAATGTGAATAGTTGAAGGTCTCTTTGATACTTGATGAATTCTGGCCCATGCCTATGATGTTTTTCTTGAAAAGTAGCTAACTTCTTGGTTTTAAGCTTATTATATACTGCCCTGTATATTTGTTCTTCAAATATCTTTTAGATTTTGTTTGCTTGAGTTTCTCTTTTACCATTTTTAGGTTCTTCTTTAAACAATAGATCTATTGTTATTCTGAGTTTATAATTCGGGCTTTTATTAAATGTCTTCTACTGTTCAGTTATTGATCCTTTTATATCAATTCTTTGTTTACTTTTTGTGAGAGGCTTGTTTTTGATATCTCTTATGAAGAAATAGATATCATATATTATTAGCACTAGCATAGTATGATCACTTCCTATTGTTTTATTCATATATTGGTTGTTAAATCTGAGTATTGAATAGTTTGTAAGGCTTTGAGATATCTATATATAGTCAATTCAACTACTGCTAATAGTATCCCATCTTATTGGAGTTTTATCTTTTCCTTTCCATATAGCCTGTATGTCAAAGAAGGACCATTTATTTAAAAAGTTGAATAGTGGAATTTTCGGGTGCCAAGATGGTTTAAATTTAGCTCTAGATATTGATGCCCTATCTTCTGCAAGGTTGTATATAGCATTAAAATCTCTCATTACTATTATAAGAAAGCCTTATCTGTTTTTTTCTTTAATGAAGGTTTTACTCTCTTCTATATCTTCATACTTTGTCATTTGTCTGATGGAATATAGATCTTGATAATACATATCTTGTTCTGTTTAATGAGCATGTTAACTGTTTTCATGTATCCTTCTGTCTCTTCTACTGAAGCTACTTTTCTTTTCAAATCTTTTCTTATCAAGAGACTAACTCCTATACCATATGAAATATCTTTATTGGTATTATGAAAATACTTGAAGGTCAATTGCTTTTGGAAGGCTCATTTTGTCTTTGCATTGATTAGTTTTGTTTCGTATAGCCCCATTATTCCAATGTCTTGTTTCTACATTTCTTCTATAAGACTATACTAATTTATACTATCACTAATGCCTCTAATATTATGTATCCCTATTCTAATTACCTTTTTTTGTATATCTTTCTTTTTTGTTTTTTCTATCTATTAATTCTCTTCATTTCTCTCTAGAAATTTATCTTTTTCTATTTGCAGAAAAGTATTAAGATCTTAATTACTCTGTTGCCACTTACTATTGTTTTTTTCTATTTATCATGCTTTGTCCTTGTTTTGCATTTTTGATTTAGAAATGGTGAGCTGACATTTCTTTTCTTTCTGTAGTTGGACTAATGCACTCTTTTTAGAAGTAGTTGGCCCTCCTTTTGAGTGGACCTTTCTCTAATTTGTCTAGTTGTTTGCTAAGCTTTTCTAATATTTTGCTTAGCTGGGCTACCTCTGACTCTTGCTTTACAGTTGATCTTAGGTTTCTTGTTTCCCATCTTGTTGTTTGCCTTTGATGTTGCCTAGTATTCAAAGCTTCATTATCCGTTCTAAGGCATATTATGAAACCTGGTATAGAACTTGATTTGCTTCCTGGTGTCTCTGTCTTCCTAGTAGCTCCCTACTGCTACCAGTTACTGGTGATATTGACCTCATTATACTTTATACTTCTCCTGTTTTCTGACTGACTATTGTTTCTTCTGAGTCTTACTGCTGATATAGCTTCTTTTTTAGTTATCATGATATCTTCATTACTTTCTCTGTTTCTACTTGCTCTATTTTGGCTTTTACAATATTGTTCCCTTGCTTCTTTAATCATTATATGTACATTGCCTGATCTAATCAGATCAGTTGACACCTTGTGATAATAATAATTCTTTGTACTCCATCCTAGTCCTTGATTTTTGATCTTTATTTGATGCTGGAGTGCTTCTCTTAAATCTTTTTTATTCTCAAAGTATACTACTATATAGTTTTCTGATATCAAAGTGATCTTGTTTTTTGGTACTGTATATAAAAGACTTTAGCCTTTATATAGTTTAAAACTTCTTCTATAGATTTTGTAGATAATCTATCAATTCCATAAAGTTTCAAGAAATATCTTTTTCTTTCTTTTAGAATTTGAATAATTTTTTGATCCTCTTGTTCCTTGTGGACTATCACAGACTATACTTGATTAGATTTTATCTTGATCATCCATTCCTTGTTCAAGTTAATATATTTTTTCTTCTGACTGTATTGTTTTCTTTGTTATCAATTTGTTAAAAACTACTTTATATAATAGTTTTCCAAAGGTTTTCCACAACTTGTATGTCTAATCCTTTTTTTTATCTTAATTAAGTTCTTTTTGAAACAAAGGTTCTAGTGATATTTTAAATTTATAGTTTATACTTTCATAAAAGACTTGCCATTGTAATGAAGATATTTTTTTTATATCAATTCTTCTTGATATATTTGTAATGGGTTTTATGATTCTGCTTCTTGTGAAAAGATCTTTATTATATAGTATTATTAGAAGCATAAGGTAGTCATTTCCTATAATATCTTCCATATCTTGATTATCAAATTAGAGCAGTGAATAACTTGTTAGACTATAAGAAATTCAAATATAGTCTATTCTACTACTACTTGTTATGTTTATTCTTGTTGAAGTCTTCTCATGTGACTTGCATATTTATAAAGTTCCATTTATTAAGAAAGTTGAATAATAAGATTTCAAGCTACTATAATAATCTAAAGCTTGTTTAAGATAAGGATTTTCTATTTTCCAATAAGTTATAGGCCATATTAAAATCTTCTATTACTATTGTGTAAAAACCTTGTCTATGTTTTCTTTTAATAAGGCTAGTTACCTTATTCTGTACCATTTTATACCTTAGTTGTCTAAAGGAATATAAATCTGTATGATATAAATATTTTTTCTTTTTATTCACAATAATATATTTTTTTACTTTTCTATTGATGCAACCTTTTTTTTCAAATCTCATTTGATTAAGAGATTGATTTCTATTTCAAATAATATATTTTTGTTAATACTATGAAAGTGTTTATGGTTTTTCTAATTAGTAAATATCTATTGTGCATTGTACTGTATTGGTTTTATTTCATATAATCCCAATATATATACCTATTTCTTGTTCTAGTATCTCTTCAATCAAGTTTTGTTGTTTTGTTTTATCTGTAATCTCTCTATTATTATATATATCAATTCTAATTATCTTTTTACCTATGTTATTTTCTTCTTTAATTTTCTTGAATAGTCTATGTCTACTATTGTTATTTAGGAAAGTTTTCTACTTATTTTATAAAAATATTAAATATTAGATTTTTCACCTCTTCTATCTCATTATTGCTAATTAGAGTTTATTTGTTACTCATATTTATAGTTTTTGATAAAAAGACAATAGGCTCCTGCTCCTTTTGATTGCTATTAAGGATTAATGAACCTTTAGAGTAGTTTGTTTCTCTTTTACTGAGTTTTGATTTTCTGAAGACTGTTTATTCCTCTAAAGTGTATATTTTAGCATATAGTTTTTCCAGGTTGGCTAAAATACTCTTTAAAGGATTTTGAATACTTTCTTTTTGGGTTTTACTTTATTTTTAAAAAAACTATATCTATTGCTTTGCTGATTTTTAATTGATTTTTTATTGTTCCCTGTTGCAGAGTATTCTTCTCTTTTGTTTTTTCCTTATTCTATTCTATTATTGTTTCTCTATTTGATTTGTCTCTAGTCTCTAAAGCTATGATAACTTGCTGGAGTAGAAACAAAATCTGTTAATTTATTTTCTAATCATGAATCAGGTATTAATTCATTATTTACTTATATGCTTCTGGACTTGAATCTTGTATTTCTATTTTCATTTTTAAGATTCTATCTTTCTGATCTAAATATATGTTTGATACTTCATAAGAGGTAATATCCCTGCAAAAAAATATATTGTTTATATACTTTCTTTTATTTTGAAACAAACTATTGTAAAGTTATGCTTCTTGAAAGCATAGAAATTTTATATATATATAGCATGCCTTAGCTTGAGAACCATTCAATGCTCTGGCTATCAGGCTAATATAAGTTTTGTCAGTATTCAGGAGTTTTGCTAAGTTATCATTTCTTTCAATTAATATTTGATTGATTTTATTGTCCCTAAGTTTAAACTTAAAGAATATGACTTTTGAAATTTCTGTACTGATTGGAGTTATCCAAATTGCTTCAGGATTTAAACTGAGATATTTATATTATTTAATATAAGCTTTTACTCATGGTTTTGTGTTTATCTTATAGATATAAATATTTTGAACTTCTCTAAATTTTTTTAGATGTGTCTTTATGAGATTTTTATTGATTTTTTGATTCATATCTATCAAACATATATGTCAAATGGTGGTATTCTCTTTAGTTTTAGATTCTGTAGCAGGCTGATTAGTAAGTCTGTTGTTAATGACCAAAAACTTGTATAACCTATAAATAGAAGAATTTGTTCTTTTATCATATATACAAAAACAATAAAGGCAGAGGCATAAAAAGATTTGAACAAGTCTCAAGATAGTTTTCTCTAAACTACTTATAATCTCACTGTTATATCAATCTATCCAAAAGATTTATCTTAAGATTTGGCATTTTATTAAGTTATTGGATAAAGCTTTATTTATATATTTTTATACATAAAACTATTATATAATCACTATAACTATTCTAGTATTATGTTATGCATAAATTACTTCATGGTCAGCTAATTTTCTATTATCTCAGTTTATAGTTTTTTACTTTTTTAATATGAATAAATTGTTTACACATTCTTTTGTCATATAAAAAATATAACGATAGTTAGTAATTGATTGTAGTTTCAGTTATGTTACAATTATTGGTTACATGATCACAGCAAAAATCCTGAACTTGATCTGACTTCTTTGATCTTTAACAATTCATAAAAGACTTTTTTATCTAAGTTTCTTTTTGTTTTTTGTTTCTTGTAAATAATTAGAGATATTATATATTGAATAGTAAGATTATTTTTCTTTTGATTAACTTCTTCTATGCATCTTATAACATTTTCTTTCTTTTGTATCCAAAAAACTAATTACTTATTTCTATTAATAAATTCTTTTCTCAACAAGCTTCTTTTTTCTTATTAAAGTTTAAGAATGTTGTTTAGGTATATCTTAGTTTTGTCTTCTATTTTTTCTAGAATATTGGTTATTATTGCATCTAATTTATAGGTTTTTTTCTTTTTTATAAAAATTTGTTAGTGATGTTATGTCTCTATTCTTAATAGTATGAAAGTTGTATTTATTATATATTGTCTTTTAACTGTTTCTTGAAGTTTCTATAATTCCAATTCTTCTATCTCTTGTATATATGTCATTGTTATTTTATTGTCTACTATTAATTTATTATCTATTTGTTCAATAATCTCTA
The DNA here is from genome assembly GCA_910592055.1 of Acaulospora colombiana. Classification (NCBI taxonomy): domain Eukaryota; kingdom Fungi; phylum Glomeromycota; class Glomeromycetes; order Diversisporales; family Acaulosporaceae; genus Acaulospora; species Acaulospora colombiana. Next base: position 9,201 of record CAJVPT010006187.1, read on the forward strand.
TTGATTTTTACTCTGATTTAATATAGTTTTCAGAATTCTTAATAAACTTGCCTTTGATGAGGATTGTAAAAGATTTTTTTTATCCCTTTACCTTGTTACTAAAAATATATAATATATTAAATTAAAATTCATTTCTTATAAAAAGTTGTCACATTACAGTAACTTTCAATATTTTAACTATAATACTGTTTAAAATAGTATATATTTATAGTAATAAGGTTATTATATTAATTCATTAAGTTCACATTTCTTTGTTATAGTAATTTTTGTGAGACCCATAGAGTAAAGTATTTATTGTATTTTTTTTAAGAGATTGATTAGAGTATTTATTATATCCTCTTTTTTCTTACTGACTATTTGTAATATACATTATACTTTATTCCTGTTTATTAATAGCTCAAATCTATTAATAAATCATATAAATACTTATTTGTATTTATCTATAATTTATTTTTAGGTTGTAAATAAATTTTTCTGAAATTGTTATTATTTATGTATTTCAATTAAGTAATATGAAAAAATCTTGTTTGTTGTTTTGATATATTTATTTGTTTATGTTAATAATCCTATCCTAATTTTGAAAGTTGTTATTATTTTTATGAAGTGTTGATCAACTTGTTTAGATGATAAGTTATATATATACGTATGTATTTTGGTTATTACTTTTATATATATACTTGTTTTGTCTATTTACTTTTTATATATTCATGTTCATATAACAAAGTAGAGAATAAATATATTGTTTATATATACAGTAGCTTACAAAAGTCTTGCACCACCTATCAATTTTTATTAATTTTTTTTTTTTTTTTAATGCTAGCTCATCTGTGTATCATGGTACCATTTTATTATAATAAAAATCATATCTAAAAATAACCAGGATGAATAATTACCTGTATTGTCTAAGGATTTATAGATCAACAAATAGTATAAAGAGCTAACTATTTACATCTCACCCAATCAGGATGAGGCAACTATATGACCGTCTAGTTTAGATATTTTTCTTTACTATAACAAACTAACTAGACATTCAAAACTTGACTATCTAGACTTAATACACCATGACACTCTCTAGGTCCTGAAACCCATTGAGCCCAGGTTCACCGAGTGGCTTATCGCTATTTCCTGAGAAGAGGAGCTAATGTATCAAGAATTCACCTAAGGTACCCGGCACTACTGATGTTGGAATTCCTTATATAGAGCCTTAACTCCACTAATGCTAAAAGAAAATTTTAAAAAGGGAGGAGATATATATATGAATCTTGTTCAATGGATGTTGATAATGGTGTTGTTGTTATTGGTTTACGATAAAGAGATAGATATATATCCAGGTTGGCAGTTTTTATTTATTGAATAGGAAGTGAGGGAATTGTTGTTTATCCAATGTGTCCTATTGCAACTCGTTCTTTTCTGATAGTTACTGATGTAGGAGATTTTATGTCCTGTATTTACCCACATCAAGAACAATGACTTATAATGAACCCCAGGTTCGTATCAAGCTGAGGAAATGTATTCAGATACGTAATATGACCAATAGGAGCTTGTTTACTTCTTTTACTAATGTGAGCTCTGTTTGTCCAATCACAGTGTGAGAAACTTTGTGCTACTCAAAATTTAGAGACAAATTGAGATAGGCAAAATTCCTCAGAAAAAATCAAGAACGAGTACTATGAGAAGGCAACAAGTGACAAGAGAGTGGGAAAGTTGTCTTTAATCACATAGATACTTTTGTAATATTTCTCTATAATATGAAATAGCAGTATATTAGTTTTTCTTTCTTTCAAAACTTTCTTGCCATAGGTAGAAAAGATGCTTCTTGACCTTTATGGTCACTAAGGATCAAGTTTTTGTTTGAAGAAAATAATAAGTAAGAGGAGCAAAGGTAGTTAATGGCTCTTGAAGCTACTTCAAGTTGGTTTAAGGAAAGTGATAAGACTTTATTAACCAGAAGTATAAAAATTTCTTGCAAATGTCTTTTTTGTGTGTGAACAGAGGATCAGCAGAAAGAGTCATCAATTTTTATTAATAAATATATATAAAAATAAAAAATTTTAAAATAATTAAAATTAAAATTTTTGTTAATAAATA
>CAJVPT010006188.1:0-11288 GCA_910592055.1 Acaulospora colombiana
TAAGGAAAGTATTAAGACTTTATTAGCAAGGAAGTATAAAAACTTCTTGCGAACATCTTTTTTGTGTGTGATCAGAGGATCAGTGGAAAGAGTTGCCTTTTTAATTCACAATTATATAATCATGGTTCATTTAAATACTGTATAAATAAAATAAACTACTTATGTATTTACAGTATGTAAAAAATTTATTAATAAAATATACTGCATAAAGTTGCATTATTTAACTATATACAGTATTTAGAACAAATTCTATCTTCTTTTTCTAATTTTTTTTTTTTTTATTATAGAATCACATTTACTCAAGATTTCATTATCTCGACTAAATTTATAGTGCTCACTTAGGATGCCTTTTTAATTAAAAAAAAAAAAAAAAAAAAAATTTTTTTAATTATACAGCCGCCATTACTTTGCCGGTTCATATACAGCATATACTATATTTTCTTGAGTGGCTATTGATATTCGAAGCATTAGAAAACTATACGTATTACAATGCTGTAATGAATATCATGCATAGCGCAAATAAAAAGATCTTCGCATAAAATACTTTTCGTTCAAGAATAAGAAGTTATGTAATCATTCAAGCGAATAATATTGTACCGTAGAACGCTGCATAAAGTATCCCCTAGGTTTTTTTGGCAGTGTTTTTCTTTTTTTTACTAATTAACTTTTCGCCTAAATTGATTGGTACCCGGGGTACTGTGTGCAGCGCTCAACGGTAATTATAAACAAGGAAACAGGTCCATTTAACTGTATATTTGATACATAGAATCACGGTCCAGATAAAGGTCGAGCCAATGAAATCTCACATGCACCTTATTTGAAATGCATTACGAACAAAAATTCGAAAATTTACCAAGTGAACAGATGACGGATTAACCATAAATATTTGAAACTGCAATTGCGTTTTATTATAAAAATTTGTTTTTAAGTATACAATGCTTTTAAATATATTATCGAGTAATATTAATGCTGTGATTTGAATTTTCAATTTAACGAATGATTGTGAAAAAAAATACATGTGATGAGTGAAATTGAAGGAAAAAAATTTTTATATCAACTATACAAAGAGAGAAAAAGATAATACACGAAAAGAATAATAGAAAAAAAATTAATTTGGATATTTTAGTAATACAATGTGATTATCACTATGGGTTGTCTGAATCTTAAATGTTCATGTATACATGACGAAATTCAATAAACCCCCCCCCTCACCCCCTCACCCCTCAAAATGTTTTTTATGGTGAAATTATCGTCAATTCCATCTCTTCACCCTCACTGCTAGCCGTTCGTCGTCGTCTCACATGACTGTTATCATCCACCAATGAGCAACTAGATCCATTATTTGGCTTTATCGGAGACGGTGACCGACTGGGACTCGGCGACCACCGGCTGAATAAAAGTCTGCTGGGGAGCGTTCGGCTTCTATTCAGTGAAAAGGTCGACAGGATTGATAGCCGATTGGTGCTGTATTCGGACGGTGTTGAGGTGGTCAATGTATTGGATCGATGCAGCATATTTAATTGACTCCGACCAGGATTTATTGGACGGTACACCGATCGGCGAAATCCTTCAAACGAACTGTCCTCGCCCGAGAATGCATAGCCGGTGAACGATTGCCGTTTTCCCGAGCCCATGTGGAATAATTGTTCCACGGAGCGTATAGAATCGGTTCGTGATTTCCTTAGAGTGGTGAGTTTAGGTAATTTCGCCATAGATCGCGGTTTAAGTGATACATCCGTTGTCGACGGTGATGGTGTAATCGTTATGTCGGTGAACGATGCGACCTCTTGACCGGCATCCGATGCGATATAACTTAAAGTGCGGAATGATCGATCCGCGGAGTCGGGAATCTCGCTGGTGATTGGTACTTTGTCTTCCTCCCTGACCTCCTCGACGAAACTTGTCCTTACCTTCCCTTTCTTGCTCTTCTTTCTCATGTACACTTGTTCACGTACAATGTCCATGTCACTCGGCCAGTATGTCTTGTGAATGTATTTGACGGAGTACCGCGGTAAGATGCTGAGCACCACTGCCAACACCACGGCAAACCAAAATTCTATCTCGGTGTATAGTATGAGGTCCATTCTAGAGAATCCAATATACCAAAGCGAATAAAATTCTACCCACACGTAAAATGACAAAATGCTAAGTCCAATGACCACAAACGCTATCCACGACCAATTCATTGTGTTTAGCCCGACGTAGATGTTGGTAGTGGCAACCACAGAACCAGCCACCATTGTTCCCAAATCAGTTAACCCATTGTTCTGTAATCCATTCGCGTGCGATGATCCATATAACATCAGCCCCCACGGTATAAAGAAGCAAACGACCGATTGGTAGACTGCATCTAAAACGTAAAGCCAGAATTTTGATTTCGTAAAATCTTGTTGAAGGATACCACGTTTATATAGTTGTGGGTTTTTTAGTGAGGTCTTCGCGTCAACGTCCTGGTCGAAAGCACCTGACAAAAAGCATGGCGTAAAGATAAGCAAACAAAAAAAAAAAACTTTTTATGTCTATGACGGTCGAAACATCACGTACCGAGAAACATGACGGGAACCGCCGTAAATACGAGATTGTATAACAATATATACGTGTAGTCATATAAGTATTGCGCCGTAAATCTAAAAAATTGCCAACGTGTTTATTGTCAATGTTGTTGTTCCTCAAGTGCTGCAAATGCCTAATCCGAAATCCGCCGACCGCAACAACTCGATCCCAAAAATATTTTCGAAATGCTTACCCCGCCCAACATTGATACCAGAACATGGCGATCGTCCACACAATGTTCTTATAGAAGAAACATGAAATCATCTCGGAAATTCGAATATACGACCACCGTCCATGAACCAACAGCAGTTTATCCAAAAATCGAAACTGTGCAAAAGCATAGTCAGCCGCCATCGTAGCTTGCCGACCTTCTTCTCCGGCGATACCGATGCCGACGTTTGCCTCTTGAATCATACTCACATCGTTGGCGCCTTTACTCGTAAGAAGAAGTAAAATAAGAAGATGATGAATTGGTACATATTTTTTGAACGAATGTCATCACAAAAGAAACTAAATTTACCATCTCCTATGGACAACGTCATAACATTCAATCCCTCCTTTACTAATGCCACAACCTTAGCCTTTTGCAGAGGACTGACGCGACAGCATACCACACTATTGCACCGCTTTCCAAGATCCAGAAGCAAACCCCTCAAAGAATCGTCCAACGCATATTTGAGCGTCTCGCCGTCGATAACCAAGGCATGTTTATTACTCAGGCCGGATGATTTCGCGTCAGATCCAAAGAATTTTTCTAGTGCATCATTGAGTTGGTTAGCAGTACTTTGCTTATCTGAAGCCGTGACGACGATCAGCGCCATATCCTTTTGCAGTAGGTTGCAGGCAAAACCAATGTTTATGGCGGTTTCGATCTTATCGCCGGTGAGCACCCAAATCTTTATGCCCGCGGTGGACAAGGTTTTTATGCATTCGGGCACACCGTCTTGAAGACGATCTTCAATTGCCGTACCACCCATGAGAATCAGAGAGTGTTCAATCATTTCACATGCTTGTTCAATCTTCTCCTCGCGATCTGATATGCTGGACGCGGCCTCAGCATACTTTTGCGACCACAGTGCGTACTCTTCATCGGGTATCACGCGATATGCTATACAAAGCGTACGAAGGCCTGGGCGACGTGAAGATGAGCGATTAGAACGATCTTTAATCTTCATTCGCACAATAATCCCAATATCACGTCTCTGAGAATAGATGAAATGACAAACCTTCGTTAGCGAAAACTTCCAAATCTGTAAGTGTATCTTCTTTCAGTTTGGTCTGTTGCCCTTTTTCCAGTCGTGCGTATATCACACTATCTGCGCCTTTGCACAAGAGAATCACACCACCCTCTGGAGGCCGAATGATCACAGACATTCTCTTCCGTGTGCTGTTGAACTCGAGCACGTTGAGCAAGGTGAACTCCTTACGCTCACCAAGCAACTCAATGGCGAGCGTATCTTGAAATCGCTCCAGAAAAACGAAACCCACGTCCCGTGCGCAACCCACCAACGCGGCCTCGTCAGGAGATTGAGCCTTGTAGTCGATCTTGAAAGGGTTATTTTCATCAGGACGTTCCACGAGCACGGTGTGGCACAACGCGAGAGCCGAGAAAAAGTCCTGAATCGCTTTGGCTTGTTCGCCCTCTGATCTGAGATCTTGGAATAACTTGGAGTCAATGAAGGTGACGTTCGATGACACGTATCTATTTTCGAATATCTTGGACATCTCTTGTAGCATCAATTTTTTTTCAGCTTCGAGATCGAATCCGTCTTCAGTGATGGCGGACGATGGTTCCGCCAGTTTCGCGCCACGGGTGGCATCCGTCTCCCCTTGACCATAGGAAACTCCGTTGATAGTACATCTTTTAAACTCCATGACATTTTGAGTGAGTGTACCAGTTTTATCGGAAAATATGTATTCAATCTGACCGAGATCGTCGGAAATATTCCAGGTTTTTGGTGTGCAAGGATAATCAAGTTTCGGATAATACAGGTCGATATCAGAGTGGATAAAGTATGCCTGAGAATTTTTTTTTTTTTTTTTTTCAAAAAAGAAATCAAGTTGACGACTCTGTTACAATGGCCGCGAATTCAATTGAGGGGATGTCTCCTTTTTTGGTCATACCTGAACAGTTTTCACCATCTCGATGGTGATGTATAGTGATATGGGCACAATGTTTTGAAATAGTATCAGACTTGTCCTACAGGAAAAACAATAAAAAAAAAAAAAAAAAAAAGAAAGAAATTAACGAATTGACAGTGGTGATAATGAAAGTAAACGGAGGCGGAAGGCATACCAAAAGGTTAGAAAACCATTTTCTACAGCACCACCAGCATTATTTTCAGAAAACTCAAAGACATCGGCCGAACTTATGGGTTGGACATAGTAAATTGCGCCAGCTATAGCGGAACCAAAGCAGAGGATGAACAGAATTATGAAATTCATAGTGACCTAATGGAGGAAAAAAAAAAAAAAAGTCTTCAATGAAACCAAATTCCATCTTCCTCATGTGCTAAACCCTTTCTGCTCACATCCTTTCGATGTCCTATTATTTCGTGCACAATTCGCGCGTGAAAATGAACATACTTGAAAATTCGTTTCAATCTCGATCCTGCTTCTCTTGCTTGGAGTATCTCCGGAATTCAGCATGATTTTTGTGTCGGTTCCCGTGAACATGACCAGTCCAATTATCCATTCCGTATTGCGGACCACACATCCGCGTAAGAGAGCATTGTTAATGGATATTGGTTCGATTTCGTGATCATCTTCCGTCATCTCGGGTTTTTGAAACCAATGCATCACGGCGGTGTAAGAATAAAGATTTGGGTGTGGTGGTTCGGATTGTACGTAGAATGTGGCGCGTTCACATTCACTTTCGGTAACCGTCGATGCAGTAGCCGAGACGCAGTGACGTACTTTGAGGTTTGTCTCGCCGTCGAGCTCCTTCGTTTCAACGTAGCACAGACCATCAGGCTCACTGGTTGACAGGATTATAATATCGGCCGGCACCGAATCATTATTCCTCAGTTGTATGATGTCACCTACTTTAACATCCTGCCAGCGACTTTCCGTCCACCGTGCTCCACCAGTTTTTGACAAAAGTTCCTGTTGAGAGGTTAACGAAGGGTTGAACGATGATTGACTGGGTAGTGAAGGTAAATCGGTTGTTGGATTTTCGGCGACCTTGTTATTTCTCAAGCCCAGGTAACTGGCAACACTGTGCCATATCCTCATTTGAGCTTCGTCGCCGGGCACGTTTACATTTTTCCAATTTGTTAGCCTCGTGGTTTTTGATTTGTTCAGTGTCGTATCCTGCATGTGACGTTTCCAATCCTCGAAAGCATCCTTTAAAGCAGTCATCGATATGATTGTCAATAGGGGGGAAGCACTCACGAGGATTGACACACCACCACCGATCGAGGGAATGGCCTGTAAAATAATCAGAAACAAGAAATATATATTTGCCACCCTACGAAATTGTTCAAATAGATTCTTGGGTAAAAAGTTCAGCAGGGTGTATTTTGAGGTGCGGATTTTGTTTGTGACATAACTCTGCAATGGTTCTCCATATTGGTCGAGCTGATTGGGGGGCAAGGGAATGTTGACTAGTACACGTCGTTTGCCTTGTGCTGTTGTTGAGGCGGTGGAAGCCCTTTTTGAATCGGCGACACCTTCGGGGTCCTGATTACTGCCTTTTTTAAAGAAGGTCATGGGTAAGATTTAAGGAAGGTAAAGTATACTCTCTGAGAACTGTCTAACGTTGAAGGAAGATGTTGCAAGTCAACAGTTTGATGGTAATATCATCGGTTGAGAACGGGAAGAAGGACAGAGGAAAGAAAAAAAAAAAAAACGAAAGTGTGATAAAGAAATGTCGAGTAAAAAGTTTTTCGATGCAGTAATATCAAATGCAATCCGTGTATTTTTAAATAGGATGTCCATAAAAGGAAACCAAGCGATACATTAATAACAGGTTCCAACGGTGGATCTTTATGATTGATGGATGTAAAAGAAAAAATTTCCATGTTACAAATTTGGTAAGAACATCATGAAACCTGTCTTCGTGAGCATAAGGATATACATGTAAAAAATAATTAATGATAAACATGTACACAGTGGATTCATAACCAACCAACGATTTGTCCAACTTGACCCATGCGTGTTCCTGCGAATTCAATATAACAATATTCCTAGGTGCATTCTGAGAAAAGCATGCAACGAATCTTGGATTAAGCATTGGTGAAGATGTGCGCACGTATGTACTGTACATAATTGGCATTTGGGAGTTTGCTCCCCTGAAAACCCTGAACACGTAGTATTTTTAATTCCATCCGTCTTTCACAATGACGTAATTACTGTATGTCAGTGAGTGAGTGATTGAAGCAAGAATCGTCGATTCTGCCGAGAACATTGAGATCAGACCACGGAAACCATAAGAGGGCACATTGTATTAGGGACAATGAATGACCGATCCAACCCCTTCACGAGTTGTGCCGGAAAGTAAATTTCCAATTTTGGTTAAATTAAGGAGTGTCAAGAACTCCGACATCGCCCCTTCTTCTCTAACGAGTTACCAGATGTGGTAACGAATGCTTATTATTATTATTGTCATTACGTATTAGCGAACATCACAAAACGTCATTCCAAAAGGTCCATCAAGGTTTTTATCGTATGTATTATGTCAGAAAATGGATTAATTAAATTACGATTATACCCGGAATTAATAATTCCTTTAGAATTCGAGGGAAAAAAAAAAAAAAAAGATTCGAATCATTCAGAATGTAACGATGGCACATTAAAAATACACTATCTATTGGGGGAATTCGAATTCCCTATCACTCATCCACATTCGATTTTCTGTATTTTTTGGGAAGCTTATGCGCCCTTTCGTAAAACATGGCGACACCAGGGATAACGTCCACATCGGTCTCCGAGAAAAACAACTTATTCTTCCCTTGGGTCGGCGAGCCCAGGGGTGAGGTGGCTTCCAATTGAAAGTAACTTCGGTCAAACGAAGGAGCTGATTTCACCGAATAATCTTCGATCGTCTTGATTTCCTCCTCCAGTGTCTCCCGGCGGAATTGCATTCTGATGTTTGGAACGTTGGTTTTATGGATGTCTGTGAAATTAGCAATTTAGGTTGAATACCACACTGCGCTGTGAAACGTGAACAAGGATCTTGCGAATGTCGAATGACACCGTTACCGTTCCCGTGCTCTCCGGATAAGAACCAGTTGACCCCGAGCCAATGTTTTTTGATGGCCATCTCAAATCCACTTTGAACGACCGAGTTACGTGCAAGTTCACACATGTCCGAGGACGACAGCTTCCAAATCTAAAAGCAAAAGGAGTCAACTAACAATTCTCCAATTGATAACATTATAAGGTATTGCACGCGAGACCTTACTTGTGCGGCAACGCTGTACTCCTCTATCAAGGGTTCCTTGGTGAAATGAAATTGGAGCGGGTCATCTGTACTTAAACTTATGTTCAGACCCCTCTTGAAGAAATTCAGAAAGGGATTTCTTTCGTAATTTAAAAACAATGCGTTATTTGACAAAGGAGACATTGCAATGCCGATCTGTTTGAGATAAAAAAGATATTGTAATGCAGGAACTTTACGCAATAAGATGCCATGTGAGATCGAATAAGATGTAAGAAAGGCCGAGGTCAAATGATCGGTATCCCCGGCTTCACCAGCATGCGGTCGGAGAACGAATGTATCTATTATTATTATTGATGACGATGGGTGAACGAACGCATCATTGGTGTAAAGCCCGCGAGATTGGTTAACACGAAGGGATTGTGAAACATACTAAATCCTCTGGCGCTTCGCCATTGGTTCAGGCTCGTCATGTTGGCAAACATGTAGTACAGGTAGTAGGAGTACGGTGGATTGAGAGTGGTGATCCACTCTTTTGGACGCGGATATTTCTTGTGAATTCTTCTTTCAGCCTTAGATTCATCATCCACGCTATCAAACCCCACCACGCGCTGAAGAAACACATGCAATTCCGGGTGAGTTCGCGGATCCTTGGTGACCTCAAACAACGGTTCGAAGATGTCTGATTGTGGAGGAGAAGATTGTTGTTAAATTTAAATTAAATGTGTCGAGATCACAAGGCAAGGCGTTCACAATCGTAATATCATTTATCCACTTTTTACGATGTCCTCGAAATTTTCCACAATTTTTGCCTCCCTGTATGTGCTGTAAAGTCTCGGCACTTGAATCAGCCAGCGAACATTCAGAGAGAATAGTTTGTGAGACACCACCCATTTCGCAAGCTTATCCCACTCATTCCTTGAACTATGGGATTTAAATTATAATAAAAAATGAATTTCAAATAATTGCTACCTACAAAGGTGAAAATCGCATTCACATGAAATTCTTACCGTCCATAAATTGAAACTCGATATTCGGCCATCTGATACTTGCTCGCCTCAAGATCGGCTATGACCTCTTTTATTGGATTTTCGATGAAGAAGATTAGCGACACTGTGTGATCGAATCGAATTCTTCTGAACATGCGCGTACGCCGAATTACCTTTGGTGAGCTCTGCCAGGTATCTGCCGTTGATGAAATTATCTGTTTTCAGGAAAATTTCTCTCAATCGAGATTCCCCGACGGGATTATATTTCAAGTTAAATTTATCGAATCGATGGAACGTGTCGGTGTGAGCCTGGTGACCATTCAGAGGTTGATTCAAAGATAGAAGGGCCGAATCAAGGATTGAACAAAATTTTCCCGAAAATGGAACTTACATGCATGTCCAACGTGTCAATGCTAAGGTCGTACGCGGTCAGTTTCAAACTCTCGAACACTTCGATCAGCGTGAGAATTTTATTGTCCCTGTTGATAACTTGGTCCTAATGAATTAAAGTCGCGCGTTAGGTCGAAAAAAATTGACGACGTCGTGATGTGAATTGATAAGAACGAACGAACGAACCAACGTACGTTGCCATATTTCTTCAACTTTAACTTTATGAACCTGAGTAGATGTTTGGAGTTCATACAGGAGGACAGGTGCACGTGTGTGTCAACCTTTCTGACATTGTAGAAATCTCGATGGGGGACTCTCTGGGTAAATTTCCGAAGAATCAACAAAGCGCCAAGTGAAATATTATTGACGCAACGAAAACTTACCTTTGAGTCGGCGATTTCCTTGAATTCTTTTAACAAAGTGTACATGTCCCACTTGCTCTCCAGATATAACAAACGCCTGTACGCGTAACTTTTCACCGGACCGTATGAGATTATTTCAAGAATGCAATCAAGGTCCATGAAGTACTCTTTCGTGTCCGGAACTCGGTAAGCCGGCTTACCCCCTTCGAGATCTAAAACGCAAAACGCCGTGTTCAGAGGATTGCATGTGATTCCCGAATTCAAGATGCTTACCGTCTTGGGTCTTGTATACTTGAAAGACGCCTTGATCATCGATCGCGAAAGAGTACTAGTAGATGAAAAGGGTTTCAAGAGATTTGGGTGAGAAAAACGGTCATCGCCAAATGTTAACAGTATCAGATATAAATATTGATGTCAGAGAGAAATCGACACACTTCGTGTTCCTCGGGTATCTCGCATTCCTCGAAAGAAAAGTCTTCTCCCACTTCAACGGGGGTTCTCTTTTCGTCATTTTCATTGACAACAAGCGGTTCATTGCATGACCGAGATTGTGCGAAAGCTCTGTACGGTGGGGGCGGATAGATCTTCCAATCATCTCGATCCTTAGGATTGTCGCCTAATCTTTGTAATGAGAGGGCCATGTATTTGTCACGCAAATCAAGACATTTTTTAAACTTGGTACAAAGTATAATCAATTCCTGTTTAACTTGTGACTGTTCCTCTACGATCAACCACCGAAATTGATTTTAATTAGTATTTTTTTTTTTTTTTTTTTTCCTTCTTTCCTTGTTTCTCTCGGACAATGATATATAATATAAAGATATTTTACCGATACCTTCTAGATAACTCGTGTCATTGACCCCATCGCTAAGCAAAGCGCCCAATTCGCCACGGAGCAGTTGTTCCGAAGGCGGCAGAGATTTTTTTCTCGCCCAGTACGCTGAATCATCCTTTTTTTCCATTTGCGAATGATGAATAAAATGAATAAGCGAAATTTATTAGATTATCGTTAAATCAAAATTTATAAAATCGTTCGCGATTGTAAAGAAATCACATCACATGAGAAATCGCTATTCTATTTGCAAAGTGAATGAATGAAAATTAAGACCAAAAAAGTCGATGTTTATTATATATAAATTACACGTCATTATGCAAAAACCCCGCCACAATCATCCTGTTTGCGTCGCACACAACCCTTTATCCTAAATAGGGTGAAGGCAATATAAAAAGAACACAACTCACACTCCTAATAGCTTTTTCGACGTGATAAGAATAAAAGGGTGATTTTATCTTGCTTAAATTCAAATTTTTTTGGCGGACTCCCGTGAATTTCAGAAGTTGTGGGAAAATTCAACCGAGTCTCCTCGTCCAAAGCTGAACTCTCGAGAATCTGATCTGAACTAATGCTAACGTTTCTTTCTGACATATTTGAAAGTGTATGCAGGAAAAAGAATCGACGGTCCGACGATATTTATATTGTATAACGTAACCGACTAAAAAAAAAACCAGTTTTTGGTAAACCCGCAATCACAATAATAGACACCTGACACATTGTATCGGTGTCAATGCTAAGGTCGTACGCGGTCAGTTTCAAACTCTCGAACACTTCGATCA
>CAJVPT010006189.1:0-11283 GCA_910592055.1 Acaulospora colombiana
AGAAAAAGAAGTAAAAGAAAATTAGTAAAACAATGTATACCTCTTTCCTTGATGTTTCTGAAGGACTTGTTGTATGTATGTTGCTAAAGCTTGGTAGCTTGGTTTGAAAAATATTATGTTTTTCCTTGTGTGTTTGACCAGGTTTGCTTTTTCAAAAAAATTGCCAAAAAAGGAAATTTTTTTAGAAAAAAAGAGGATCAGTGGAAAGAGTTTTTTTTATTATATGAGTATTTTTTAATTACATAATTAGATAAATACTATTATATAATAATTTTTTCATTTGGTATATATGGTAATAAGTTGCTATACTGATATTAGAAATTCTATAACATATAACTTCTATGTATTTACATGTCTAGTATTTGTTTATTAATATGTAACTGACTATAATCAACTGTTGATATTGCTTTAGATAACACATACTAGTTGATCACACATGTTCTAGTTTGTTGATCTGTCACATTCCACTGTTTTGTTGACAAGTTGATCAACTTGCTTTCATACATATCAAGCAGGTGAAAAGTTAATGTATTTGTATTTGTGTAATATGAATTAGTTGATTTGGAATTGTTGTATTGTTGTGATCTTTTAATTGTTAGATTAAAGAGACTTGGATATCCTTCTGAATTTCAATTAATCTTAAGATTGTACTGATTTATTGATGTAATCTATTACTTTTGAGACTGTTTTTAATGCATAGAAAGATGTTAACCTGCATTGGCCTAGCTAAGAGCTTTGTGGGATTGAGATTGAATCTCAAGAAGTCTACTGTGAATTAGCTTGTTTTTATTTTTTCTCCTTCCTAAAAGCAAAAATAATCTAAGGATATTTGTCTTTTATATTGAGTGAAACTTTTTTCCTATTGTTGCAAAGTAAATTTTGTTTCCTGGAAGTATTTGATTGTATCCTCTGAAGTTTGCTCTTGTATAGAAGAATAAAGACTATTTTTTCAAAAATTACTATAAAAAATTTTCTTGAAAAAATTTATTTGCAATGAAAAGAGTTTTTTTTACTATTTTAATTCTTATTATTTATATCTAGAACATTTTGTTAGAATATAGTTGAAAATATTATTTGTTTAACTTAACTCTTGTAAAAAGAAGATTGAAAAGAATTTTTGTTCTAAATACTATAAGGGTTCTAAATTTAAATTTATTATTATTCTAATAGAATTTGTTGATTAATTTTAAAAAAAGAGATCTTGTAATAATAGAGTTTTTAGAATTAAATTTTGACTAAGAATTATAGAGAACAAATTATATTTAAGTTTACAATCTTAATTTATTATATAATACTAATATCTATAAATTCATTAATTAGAGATAATATTATACAGTATGTAATAAAACTTTTTGGAATTCTTTATTTATTCATAATTTAATAAAAAATTATCTCAATAATATAAAAAAATATATATATATTTTAAAAGTTAAAGAATAAGGTTACTTATGACTATTTATATAAGTTTTATATTATTTTATATATTTAAATTCTAAAAAAATTATTTATAGGTTGATCTATAAATCTATAGTGCAGTGGTTAGCACTCTGTAGGTTAGATCACAAGATTCAGGTTCAATTCTATTCAAATACAAGACTGATATAAGGAATTGTATTGTATCCATCCATTGACATAACCGTAAATTAACTGATGTTTCTAAATATAACATCTGATCTATATCTAGATTGTGATCAGGTTGTAATCTGAATCAGATAGGATTATCACTGACACAACTGTATTATCAGAATGGTAGCAAGAAGAGTAGATCCCCAAACTGGTAACATGTCTCTCAGGATCAAAACAAGAATATAACTTGTCCAGGAACACAAATAGCTTAATATAAAAACTTGTGTGTAAGAAAAGGACTCTTCAATAATAAGCTAGTCCCAGTCCTCATGCATGTGACTGTGCTACCTTTCACAGACTTGATTATCAGGAGACCTTGGTGAAAAGAGAAATTTGCAGATTACTCTGAAGGATCAAAAACTGGGATCTAGGATATTGAATTTGACAGCCTAATAACTAAAATACTCTTAAGAAAAAAAAATTATTCTAGAAATAATTAAGACAGAATCACATGGGCTTCCAGTTTATAGTTGGGCTGGTAGTGCTTATACATAGCATTAGTTTAAATATATATATAGCTATTGTATCTATATAGATATAATTTACTATAACATATGTATAACTACTTATTTGTAATAATATAATAGTTTCAATTAATAAAATTATAAATTAAGCCCATGGAACGAACCAGCTGGCCTCAACAAACCTAACAGACAAACCTAAACACACTATAACAATAAATACACAAACCTTCACATTAACAAATATACTCATCAGATGGAATCAAAAACAATATAACATTGAAATCAAGCCTCTAACGAAACAAATATTCAAGAATAAATGGGCAAGTAAATGGCAAATACTATAAAGAAACCAGGATTGGCTGAACAGAAGAAATCTAGAGAAATTCACTGGCTTCTGACTCTGGAGCTCCTAATACCAACAGTGATCACAGTAACATTAACCAATATGAAAGATCATACAGATCGATCATTTAGAATTAAGACATGGATGGAAAAATTATCTACCATGGATAAATTAAATGAAAGATGACCTGACATTTATCCCAATAATAAATACAAAATTTGCAAACAGCATAAAGAAACCAATGACCATATTTTTCAATGTGGCACAACTCAAATAAGACTTCAAGAAGAGTTCATATAGGCCTTAATAGAGAAAAATGTAGCAAAAGCCAAAGGCAAACAGATAGAACCAATCCAAAACAAATAGAAAAGAATACAAATAATACAGGAACATAAGGAAAATATAAAAACAAGGCACAAAATTGAATGGAAGGATATAGTCAGGAGAGTCATAACATATGGTATGATACAAGTAGCAGAGACTATAACAAAAGACAAATCTAGAGTACTGGAAGCAATCTGAGGAGCAATACACAAGTTTTGGCAAGCCAAACGAGAAACTTGAAAACTCAGATATGACATCACAATAGAATGGAAAAAAAGTCAAAACATAAATAAAAACTTAAACACCAGAAGAAGTGAACCAATAGTAAGACAGATAATCAGCGAATCATACCACGAAGCCTGGATTCACCAATAATACAGGCTATTAAAAGCTTCGAAGTTGATCTGAAGTCACAACAAACCCAAGTTGATCTTAAGAAATATCTAAAAGACAGGTTCAGAGAACTATACATAGAACTAACAAATAACAGAAAAAACTTTAAAAAATAACTATTTTTCTTTTTTCTTCTTTTCTATCAATATTAGGGCTAATGGAATCTTGACATGCTAGCACCTACTAAAGATGGACTGCAACAAGTCACAGGATTTTTAGTAATAGAATACTAAGTCATAGTATTAATAAATAAATTATATAATAATTTTAATATTTTTTTTTTTGTATTTTTTTATATTTATACTTTAAAAAATATATTATAAAGTTTTAAATAATTAAATAATTTTTTATTAATTTATAAACAAAAATATGCATTTAAAAAATTCCAAAAAGTTTTGTTACATATTATATATACAGTATATAAATAATAATGTTTAGAAGAATTGAAATAGTAAAGTTATATCTATTTAATAAACTCTAATATAATATTATTTTCAATAGCTATATTTTGACAATATTTTATAAAGGGTATAAAATATTTTTATTTGATAATTGATTTAAGATAATAAAAAAAGAGAATAATAATTAATAGTTTGCATTTAATAGTAACATATTAATTAGTTGTAAAAATTTATTTATTAAGATTGTTTAAAATTTATTAGATAAATAAGATAAATTTTGATAACAAGTATCAAGATTTTTTTTTATAACAATAATGTTATCAATAGTTTCTATAATAATAATTTCAAAAATTTGTTTTTATTACTTTGTACTATTGTAAAATGAAATAATTATAATTGATAAATTAAATATTGATTTTTATAATAGTTGAATATTAAGTTTATCAAGATTATTAATTAAAAAATATTAATTATTTTATTTTGTATATTATACTAATGAAATTTCATTAATTGGTTTATAGATAATATATAGGTTAATCTGATAAATACAAGACATTAGCTATAAAATATATACAGTATATCTAGAGTATAATAATAGCTCCTAATAATATTTATATTTTTTTTATTTTTTCTTACTTTTATAAATTCTATCTTATAATTATTATAAAAGATTTGAAAACTTACAAACTTGTGGACCTGTGAGTCAATAGCACAGTGGTAGTGCTCCCAGGTCACAATCACAAGGTCTGTAGTTCAATACCACTTAAGGACCAAAATCAAAAATTATCCTTCTGATCAGGTTTGACCGATTATTCTGTGAAAGTTATACCCAATAATCCAGAACAAGTTCTAAGCAGGTTAGGTTGTATGAAAATGGGACTTCTGGCCTTCTGTTGATCAGGGGCTGAGATCTATGGTCATACTACTGGAAGGATTGCATGAAAAAAGGCTTCTGGTTTAGCCTCCCATAAAAACGTCCCAAACTCACTCTGATCTGACAGCCTCCAGGACTCCCACTCTCCTAGCTCAGGATATCCCAATTTGGTGCTCCGCTTAATTGAAAATTAGTCAATAGGGACTGATCCAATGCCACAGGTAATGACAAAGAAGAAAAGTGCCCCCTTCCGAGATTTGAGCGAATAATATCTAGGGAATATTGGAGAGTGTTATATCTCATCGGGTACAATTAACTATAACTAGCTTTGTGAAACAATAGAAATTTGTAAAGCTCAATACTAACTAACCTAGACTAGCTATTTATGACTGTGTATTGATCATCTGGCCCCTAGCTAGGTCTGTCCACTCACAGAGTGATTGCAGGTCTATCTAGGATAAACTGCGATAGGTCATCATTAAGTTGCATAGATATAGAAATATATGGCTTGTAGAAGATGATTGATATAACTGCTGTAGAATTTAATTATTCATCAAAATTAAGTTAATTCTTAAATAAAGCTTGCATCTAATACCAATTGCGGTTTAAAAAAAAAAATAATAATAAAATAAATTTACCTTTATTTAAATCATAAATTTCTTTAAATATAATAAAAATGCTTCTTTAATACTTTTCCTTGAATGGGTATCCCAAGTTATACAAAGTCTATTATTATACTTTGCATTTTTTAATTTTTATTGATAAAATAGGTAGTTATATCTAAAAATGCTTTTATTGAAACTGATTTCAAATATTAAATGTAAATGAAATATGACTTTCTATTTTTGTAACATCTATTAAATTTTTCATAATTATTTAAATAATAGTTTATTATATAGGTCTTAATAGAAGTAGCTGATGGTTTTTTGTATTGGGTACTAATATTTGTATGAAAACAAGGAAAGCTAGTTCTTGAACAACTGTAAAAACACCAATCGAAAAATATTTATTCAGCATAATCCCACTTGTATAACATTCATCAAAAAACAAATAATTCAGCATATTGATAATATAAATAAATCATCAATCTATTTCTAACATATAATTTGACATATAATTCAGTATAAATAAATTGTCAATCTATTTTTACCATATAATTCAGCATATAATTTGATATAAATAAATCATCAATCAATTTCTACTATATAATTCGACATTATTTGCCATATTTATAGCATTTTTACTATATACTTCATTAAATTTTTTCTCAAAAAATCAGTAAACATTCGTCAAAATTCATGCATTTAATTTATATTATATTTACGATTTAGAGGAATTATAGCTAAATATTCACAAAAGTCTTGTCGATTTGAGGTTCTATATCTAAATGGAATAAATGGATCAAAAATATTATGAATAGGGATTATGTATTCACATCTAACTGGGTAAAATTCGGTACTTCACAATTCAACATTCATATCATTTTCAAATCTGAAATAAAATCTATTTTCTGCCAAATTGACCGGTTTGTATCACCAAATAAAGGTCAAATGATATTCAATAACATTATTCAGAAAGTTTACTGAATATGTAAAGAAAAATTGAACTTGTCCCATATATAAATTGACACTTCCATCGTGATTCACAAATCTAGTTAATATAAATGAGCCCTTAATATTTCATGAGGATATAATAGAATCGAATATTTCACTCCCAATTCGGCATTTACCATATTGATCTGCTCTATTTCGAATAATTATTAAATTTTTATTATCTTTCATAAATAGCTTCTGAAAGTCTATGGTTTCATAAGATGCCTTATAGTATTTGACTAATAGATCTAATATTTTGCAGATACCTCTGAATTTGATTTTTTCAGGTGCAAAAGTTCACCTGAAAAATGTTCAGATCCATTGATTATTGTTTTGTAAATATTATATATGTTATTTAAAAATCGATATAACTCATTAGCCAAAAACTAATCTAGTTTAGAAATTGAGCTGATATTTGGTCGATTATTTAAAATTTCAAGCCCCTGGTTATTAGTATAGGATATAGTTAAATTAATAATTTGACGATTATTTATCAATCTTCGTATTAATTCGGGTTCAATATTTTGGTGACTATTAGGCAATGAATCTAGATTAAAAATTCAGTAGAATTCTACTTCCGAATGTTAAATTTGTTTAAAAACCTATCTAATATGCCATTCATCTTATCAAATTAAAAGCACCAAAATGCATATAATAGCCTATAATCACATGTGCATTCATATAAATATAATGAAAGATAAAGATTTGAAGTAATTTTTTCTTTCCCATATTTTCGTTCTATTAGTTTAAGCATTGCAACTAATCTTTTGTGAGCCTCATTTAATGAATTTTGTCTTAAAATTCAGTATATTAATATTTGACAGATCTTGACAAAATTCGTTAGAATTTTGCAATCCACATTTGAAAAATGTTTTCATAGAACGATAGTTGCATATATTGTGAAAAAATTTTTCCACTGATCAGTAGTAAAGTTCAAAAATCCTTTGCCACTATTTACTTTTCTTGGAATTCAGCCAATATCTGATGGCACTTGAAAATTTTTCATCATTGATTGTATTTTATCCAATTAATTATTTGTCAGTATTCCTTCTGCAATCCATATTCATTTAATAAGCCATTTATCAATATCTAAGAAAAGATAGTACATAGGATTGATAACTAAATGATGAATTGAATCAAAATAAGGTAGACGAAAGAATTCGAACCATCTGATATGATTTTTACTGACAAAACATTTTTGTGTTGCATTCGAGTTATAGCACCTTCATTCGACAGAATCTCGTTTATGTGTTACTAAATCTCTCAGTATAAACCATTTATTTATATTCTCCATGCCACCAAAATTATAATGATTATTTTCATAATTGGCATTTTTTTTACAACGATAACATAAAACTAGTACCAAAATATGTCCACACACTTTTCGTACAGTAGGAATATTGTACAATATAAAATTAAGGCCATCTGAATTATTTTTTCCTCTTCATTTTTGGCAGTTGAATTGAGCTTTATTCCTTACCATAGTTGCATTAATTCATCAAAAATTAGAGAAAGGTAATGGTTTATTTGATATAAACTTGATTCACTAGGACCTGATAATATGCCAAGAATCAACCTATTTTCATGTTTAAATCGTATTTCACGTGACAAATTTGTGATAGCCACATATATAACTCCAATACTATGCACTTTATTATCGAATGATTGAAACCAGTTGATATTTAGTACCTACTCAAATGCGAATCAACCATCTCTTTGCTAAAAATAATTCTAAGTTTTCATCTTTAAAAGTTTTCCAAATATTACCATCATAAATATTATATAGAAGTTCATCAATACTTGATCGATCTATCCAATACTAAAGATTAGATTCAAAATTCAGATTTTGATACATTTGCGACAATTGATACCAAATAGTAGAATATGGAAAAACTAAATAGGGCCAATTAATTACATTTCCGTTTAATAATTCTGATTGTGTAGACAGTGGAGAATTGCAAGTTTTTCTTCGTTTTATTGCTGAATTGCGAAATTCATATGAACATACTTCATGATCAATAGCTGATTGTTTTTTTGAAAACCAAGAGCATTATCCTGTCTGTATAATTTGTGACATTTTTGATATGTTACAAAACTAATGAATTGATCTGATAATCCAAGTTTATTGTTGGTGGTATACAAAGATTCACAAAAGAGCTCAAATTCTTCGCCACCAATTTCAATTAGTATCAACTTCATAAATTTTAGCAATGTATCTGTTGCACTATTCGATAAATTAAATCGAATTCTATAGTTTATAATTCACAACAAAATCCATATAAAATGATTATCTGAAAATTTGCTAGAATTTGGTGAAAATTCATATTTTGGTGTCGAATAATCTTTAAATATATCATCTATTTCTTCATAATCATCAACTTCAGATTCATCATTTTCAAAACTTGCATCATTCAATCTCAGATTTTGTTGATTATTGCTTAATGACATAATTCAACTTGATGAAATATTTCTCATTCGGTGTCAAAAAGTGAATTCTTTATTTGTCAAATGTTCACCTTTTGTTTTTCAATATCTATACAAAAATTCTGTTCATGGGTCAATAAGTGATCCATTGCATTTACTACAGTTGCAAGTAATTTTCGTTTTTTTGAAATTTTTTTTTAAACTTTTATTAAGTAAAGCTGAAATTAAATGCTTTCTTGACATTTTGAAAATTAACAAATAGTATATAAAATGACAAATTTGTGATTAATATATTAAATAGCTTTGAATTGTAATATAATACAAGTGTAATATGACAAATAATATATAATATAATATAGTATGTGACTCTGAATTGTAATATAATATAATAAATAATAGTATAATATTATATGTAGCCTCAAATTGTATTAAAACAATATGAATAATTTTATTTAAATATTCTTTTAATTTGATTTTTTTTTCTGATACCTAAAATGTCTGAACAAAAAAAATCAATTGGATGCACTTTTTATAAAGAACAATTGTCTTCACCTTCACAACCTTCCCTGTCATCGCAAAATTCCTTCACATTAACTGCATCAGAAGTGGCAACAGTTCATTCAGTAATACCTGATGCCGAATCTTCAATTCCTACTATAACTGCTGAATTGCTTAGAAGAAAGCCATCTATTGTATTATCCAAAATATTGACATCTGAAGTTGCACAAATATCAATGCCGGAAGTTGAATTGTCACCCAAAACTCAAACCAGGGAGGATATTGGAAAAGGTTAGAATTAAATTATTGCTGAATTATTAAAAATTACCTTTATTAATCAAACAATTTATTTAGAAAATAAAGAATTATATGTATAGGTTGAAAAACTAGAAAGAGAAAATGTCAAATTTGTAAAACAATTAGACCTAATGGAATATATTAACAACAAGTTTTCTGAAAAATCAAAACAGCAAAAAAATGAAATAGAAAATTTAAAAAGGAAATTGATTAGCTAAATCCGTAGAACCTAAACTTGATCCTATATTTATTGTAGAATTTAAAGCAACCGATATATCAGAATCTAAAAGTTTGTTGAGTTTAGGAAAGCACTGAAGAATTCAACCTAGAAGGAGTAGTAAAGAAGCAAAACTGGTAAAGCTGGTTACTGAAAATAAGCTGAAACCAGAAAAATAAGAGCAGAAATGAAGGCCTTAAGAAAAACCATTCCTTATGAATATAAACTGAGAGTAGACGAAGTTTTTTCGAGTGATGTGAATAAAAAAATATTACAAAAGTTGATACCCGAATTAATAAAATCCATGGCCCCATGTTTTAATTTCTCACAAAAACAAATAAATGAAGGATTAGATACTTTACATCATTATCAGAGAGAAAGATATTGGAAGGCAAAAACTAGAAAACTGGAAGCAGACAATCGTCGCTTATATGCAAATAGCCAGTTAAACGAAATAAGATTAATAATATCTGCATTTACAGTATACTATCTTCAAGTATTAATTTTTAACGAATAATTAAGAAAAGAGCATAAAGAATTAAAAACACACAGTCACTTATTGAACAAAGGTCAAAGATAGTTACCAAATATTGGAATAAATTAACTAATATAATTACAAAGGTACATTTACCGAAAAAAAGTGACACTAATTTGGGAAACCCTAATAAAAGAAGAATAAATATATATGATTATAGTTGATGTTCTGAAGAGATATTTTTTAGCAAAATATTATATACTGAATAATACAATATTAATTAT
Organism: Acaulospora colombiana; assembly: GCA_910592055.1. Classification (NCBI taxonomy): domain Eukaryota; kingdom Fungi; phylum Glomeromycota; class Glomeromycetes; order Diversisporales; family Acaulosporaceae; genus Acaulospora; species Acaulospora colombiana. The sequence goes on from CAJVPT010006189.1 coordinate 10,213, forward strand.
AATTATTTATAGTTAAAGGATTTGTTGATATACAGTATTTGAATGAACATTCAAAATTAATTCAAGTGTTCCAGCTAACTCGTAAATGATATCGTGATGATTCATATTTATAAAATATAATGCCACCAGAAGGCTTTCTGAATTGGGCATATAGTTTGAAAGAAACTTCAAAATGTGAACAAGAAAAAGAAACAAAAAAAAGGAAAAAAAATCAGCAGATAAATCCAAAAGATAAAAAATTACCAAATATGAGAAATCATGAATGTATTCAGAAAATGAGAAACAAACTGGGAAAAGCATACGAAGGGGTGGAATTCAGAGGCAGTTAGATTAGAAGAAAAAAGCGAAAAACATTTGGCAAGGTAAAACCAATTGGGGCTAGTTTTAAAAGAGTTAAGCTAAGATCTTTAAAGGGAAAAGAAAAGCAAGTAGAAAAGGAGGAAAAGGAGGAAGAAGAAGAGAAAAATGAAGAATAATTTAGTTAATTGAATTTGTAATTTTTTAATAAATTTCGTGAAATTTGAATTTTTTGCCACAGTAATTTTTTTGCTGAATTTTTGCTGCAGTATCAATTTTTTTGCTAAATTTTTTGCTACAGTATCAATTTTTTTGCTGAATTTTTTATTGCAAAATTTTTTTTTGTTACAATATTACCAGATTTTGTGTTGAATTTTTTTTTCACAGAATGCCAATATTTTTTTGCTGATTTTTTACTGATATTTTTAATGCCAAATGGCAGCAATCATAAATAATTCGTCATATTTTTATTATTAATTTTTATTAATATCAGGAAATTATTTAGGCGAAGATCTCTAGAGATCTTCGGGCATAAATCTCCAGAGTAAAAGTTATATATATAATTTTCAGAGATAATCGAAAAAACTTTTCAAAAATCTCTAAAGATTATATTAAAAATTTTTAATATAATTTCTGAAGATTTTCACAGATTTTAAATATAATAAAATATGTTTATATTAAATTATATATATATATATTTTTTTATTATAACCCTCTGTCAGGCTAGTTATGTGTGCTTTATTAAACAATTGTAAGCTATACATTATACATGTG
>CAJVPT010006190.1:0-11283 GCA_910592055.1 Acaulospora colombiana
GAAAACTTGTACATAGAAATAACAAACTACAACATGAAAAATATACTTCAAAACAGCTTTAATCTTAACTCTCTTTTTCATATAAATATTGGTGTTAGTGGAGGCATGACACGCTAACATTCACTATTAGGTGAACTGAAGCAAGTCGCAGAGTTTGTAAGATACTGAATCATTAGTTTTTTCTCCTATTATAAATGTATTTTCTCGCAATTGAATTTGTGTACATAAGAGGATATTAATGATTAAATAAAAACTATAGGGTATGACTTCGCCAGTTTTAAAAAAAATATATATATATATATATATTTTGTATTGACAGTAATTGGTAGCATACTATGTCTCCTGTAATGTTGTTTTGGTTTACTCTTATGTATCAATTGATAGTATGTAATTGTATTTGTCTGTCTCATATATGCATTATATTGTATTCATGTTTATTGCAAAGTATACTGTTGAGTATTATGTTGCTAAGTTCTATTTTGTATTTAAATATCATTATCAGTTTGCCTATTAGTTGATTGCAGGTTTGTCTGGTTAGAACTATATTATTGCATAAGTATTCTGTACTAGGTATTAGTATGTGATTGATTATATATTGTACTTGTTTGTCGGTAATTCTTTTCATTCTAATTAATATACATATACAGGTAACCTTTTGTTTTATTAGATATTTTTTATAGTCCTTATGTCCTGAACTGTTATACCAGATACCTAGAATTCTGACTGGTGTGTTGGGAGGGCATTCTTTTATTTTTTTATTGTTAATTAGTACTCCTTGTTCCAAGTTTTCCTTTATACTGTTAATAATAATTAACTATGACTTGATAGAATTGATTTTAATATCATTGATATAATAAAACTCTTTTACTATATTAATAATTTTTTGTAGGTCTATTCTATTATTTATTGTTCATATTGTGTCATCCATATATACAGTGACTGCTATGTTGGTGGTTCTCTTTTTCTATCCTATTTTTAGTTTGTGCATGTTTTGTATATCCTTTGTATTGTTGATTAATCATGGCAAATAGTGGGTTATAAAATATGCACCACAATAGTGGAGATATTGTATCTTCTTGATCTATTCCATCTCTTATCTAATACTTATCTATTACATGCATATTATAATTATATTTTGATGGTTTTGAAATATATTGAGTATAATTGTTATTATTGTATCTGATACCTTAATCCTTTGAAGAGCCAACTGTAACATCTCTAAATTAATAGAATAATATGCTTTTGACATATTTTGACTCAAGATTCTAGCTTGTTGTTTATTTTTTTTTGCATATTCAATAATATTGCTAATTATGTGAATTGGATCTTAAGTACTGCTACCTGAGAGTATGGTCTAGTTTAATTCAAACAGTATTCCTTTGTAAGTCAGATACTTGGCCAATCTATCCATGATAATTTTGATAAATATTTTTCTTTCTGTATCAAGTAACATGATTGATCTCATGATATCTAGATTGTATATCCAATTCTTGGGCTTGAATATAGAATATATATATCCTCTTCTCTATTCTCTGGATATAGTTCCTTGTCAAATGATCATATTAAAGATCACTTTGAGTTTTTCTCTTGCTTTGTTCTTTAGATATTTGTATGCTAGATATGATATCTAATTGGGGCCTAGGACTGACTTTGAGCTGAGTTGTCTGATTGCTTATATAAGTTTCTTTATTGTAATCTCCTCTAATATATACCTGTAGTGATACTACTTAATATGAAATTTGAGTCTATATTTAGCCTGCTACCTGGAATGTTATTTTAGATTTGAATGTTCCTATATGATGTCCAGTTGTAGAAGTATTCCTTTACTTTAGTTTTGATTTCTACTGGTTCTGTGACTATCTGTACTTCCCCTCCTTATTGGATAATAAGTCTGTCTAGTTATATTTGCATTCTAGATCTTTTCAGAATACTATTGATCATGGTATGCTTATTAGTATTATACTGTTCTTGTCTAATCTGAATTCTTTTTTTTATTGCAATAAGCTGTTTTCTATAAGAGATAACCTTTGCAACTGTTTTGTATACCTTTATATTACTTTGAATTATTTTAATCCTTCTTCAAGATATGTGTTAGTATATTCAACTTCTAGTTTTTTGAGTATGGTGTCATGGGTTATATGGGTGATGCAATTTATGCATAACAGCCTAGAATTCAAAAACCTGAAAGTCTGGTATAAAAAATGGATTGTTATAAGGTAAGAAACTATAAATAAAGCTCAAGTACTAATACAGAAACTATGTATATTTGACAAAGTATGAAAAGTTTAGTAAAGTTTAGAGTTAGCATAGCTGATTATAAAGTAGATACCTTATTGTTAGTTAGAAAAGTATAAATAACTTACCAATATATGCCAAGAAAGTAGAGCTGAATATATTAAGAAATAGTCCTTATTGAGAATAGAGATAAGAGTTAGTGATATATCAAAGAAACAGAATATAATAAAGAGACACTTACCTTTGATCAAGTCAATCATTATGCCTCTGCCTTCCCTAAGATTCTTTATAGAAGACATTCTCTTCTTTGTATCATTTGTGAGTATTTGTAAGTTGACTAAATTACGTGAGATACTACGAATTAGTGATGGACTTGCCAGATTAGCCTACAACAATGGATATCAAATCTGAAACAAATCTTTGTATATTTATTGGGATCTGAAATAGCTGATATATTCTTCCTTCTTTTTTATCTACTAATTGTTATTTCACTTGTATAAGAAATTTCTGTAGTGTATTATAAGTAATATTTCTTTTATATCTTTGACTTGATATCTTTTTTTTCGATAGGATTTTTTTTTTGGAATATATCCTTTGGCTGCTTTCTGGATGGTGTCACTGAATCAGTTCTATCTATGGTCTAGGAGTTGATGGCTTGTGCATTTATTTGTATGTTGCACTCAATGTATTTACTAAACTTTTACTACTGCTGAGCCATAATGAGTTGCCAGTTATATCTATAGTTATGTTTGTAATAAGCTGCTTGTTTAGAAGTGTTAAGGTTCTATACTTCTATTTCTGCTATTATTGTAACATGGTCACTTAAAATTAATGGCATAGTAAAATCTTGAATAGTGCCCATTTTTAATTGTCATATTGCCTGCAGGCTCATTTATATTTGATTGATTCTACTATTGTTTCCTTCTCTGCTCTAGGTATATTTTCTCTTTATGGGGTTGTATGTCCTGTATACATCTTCCAATTTATTATCCAGTAGGATTTGTATTTGTTTTCCTGAAGGATGATGTTTCTTAATTATCTTTATACTACTGTACTTGTCAATTGCTGGATTGAAAACTCTATTCATATCCCCTGTTACTATAAGATGCCATTCTTTTTCTATTGCTTTTTTGATCTATTTGCTTAAGATATTGAGTACCACTGGCTTTTCTCCTTCCACGTCTTGTACTGGAAAGTACAATTTTTTTTTTTTTTTTACTAGGTGGCTTACGCCTTGTTTATTAGAAATTGTTGTGAGTATGTATAAATTTATTTTATACAAATTTAACTTTCTAGCTATCTATTTAAACTCACTAAGTATAATCCTAACATGTGGCTTATTGCCAAGTACTAGTATATACTTGACTAATCTGCCAAGGCTCTACCTGTCCCATAAAAATGGGTTTTGAAGGAATATATTGTGTTCCAGTTGATCCAGTGTTGACTAGAATATTTCATAATTTCATTAATTTCTGGGATGTATAATTTATGCATAGTAGTTCTTCTGTCTAGTGTTTTCCATTTTTTCTTGTCTTTTTTGATTATATTTTGATTCATTTCTCATTATAAAAAGAGCTGGCACCTCAGTTGCCATTTGTTCTGGAGAATGGTCAAGAATTTATCTATGATATTTTTTGAGGATTTTTTTTTGATATTCTGTTGTTGTATATTACTTTATTATTTTTAAGAGATCTTTTGTCAGTGCCCCCTTGCAATATAGTTTCTTTCTTCAGGAGTCCATTCCCTTTTCATTTTTTAAGTTTGTCATTTAGTGTTTTTGTGTGGATTCATTGTTTTCTACTGCTAATTTTCTCGTTGATTATTTGGAGTAGTTTTTTGAAGATGTTTATGCTATTGCCTTTGCATATCATTGCATGAGTGTTGGATTCGATGTGCTGACAATTGATACAAAGGTTGTCTTTGTATGTTGTTGCTACCCTTTTGTGTAGCTTGTCTTTGATTGGCAGTTCTAAGTTCCATAGTCTAAGTCTAAATGATCTAGTGTTGTGATCCAGTTTGTTAGTTGTACCCGTTGTTATTTGGGATAGAGATTTGTGGATCATTGATTCTGCTTATACTATACTTTGTAGTGTGTTATTGTTTGTTGAGTTTAAGTCGCGGTCTAACATTCTCCAACTGAATATGTGTCTTGCTTTGATGAGGTTCCTTGTGGTTTCTAATATTGTGTTATCTAAGACTTGCCCATTCTACTCTTGGATCCATAGACTGTGACAGTTTTTTATAGGAATAAAATTTATTTCTGAGGCTTTGCCTGTAATAGTTGCCTCCTTGGTGAGCATGTCTGCTTTGTTATTGTCTGAATTATTGTTTTCTGCTTTGATTTTTTTCCATATTATATTAAGTCCCATATCTTTTATTAATTATATGCCATACAAGTGATCCAAGCTTGTACAAATTTTTACATATAGTTAACAAGTAATTATACATGTATGAAGTAAATCTATCTATATGTGTAACTATAGTTATTTTACCTCTATATATAACTACTACCTATTCAAAAAGATGTACGATTCCTTTTTATTTTTTCCAGAACAATTTTATTTATAGTAAGAGTAGTCTGGTTATTAGGCCGTCAAATTTTCTTTATCCTAGACTTCTCAGTTATTTCTAAGTCCTTCAGAGTGGTCTACGTATTTCTCCTTCCACCAAGGCCTCTGATAGTAAAGTTTGTGAAAGACTAGCACAGCCACATACTTGAATTCTTGAACAGATGTCTCAATCCTATAAGGCAGGGAAGCCAGGTTGTCTTGGTTGATTTTTCATTCCTTTCTTCAGTGGTATGCTACCGGTTCAATATTTACTCTTCTAATTATCTTGTTCAGTAATGTGGCCATGTCAAGTGATAATCTTACTCGATTTCAGATATTCAGCCTCATCACAATCCAGTATATAACCAGCTTGAACTACTTTTGCTTTGTGAGACAAGCTATACTTGGAAATATCATTTATATATGGTTACATCAATAGATGCTGATCACTACCTGCTTATCAGAGGTTGCCTCCTGGAGGATTTGATCTCAGTTCTTGTGATGTGACCTACGGAATGTTAACCACTGCACTATGGACTCATAGGTCATGTACTGAAAAGTACATCCCAATTATTCTCATTTTTTCTTTATATAGGAAGGCCAAGTCAATTGTAATAAGTCTACCTGTCAGTGTTTTATAATTGTAGATTCTGTATGCAATGTTCTTGTTAATTATTATGTTTAAATCTTGTTCACTAGTTTGTGCTTCTTTGTAGATCCATATTGTTTGAAATTTTTTATATTGCCAATATTTTAATTGTTGATATGAACTATTTGTCTCTATAGTAATTATAATATTCTAGTTAGCTGTGTCACAAAAATTGAATCATGTTTTGCATTTGTGTGTCTCTACTAGGCCTTGAATATTAAATGTTGCAACTTTATATATTGATTTATGTTCTCTATGTATTGTTGTAGGTAATGTCATACTGGATATTACATTGTTTATATTAGAATTACGGTTTGGATTTGTTGTTGATTTGTCTGTTTTTTTCATTTATTGTTCTAGTGTATTGTAAGAGTTTATCATTTGATTATTTCTAGAGTTGCTTGATTCTTCTATAAATATAGTGCTCTAATTACTACCTATTATTGTCTATATGGAAGAGAAGGTGTACTACCTGAGATAGAATTGAATATAGTATTATACATCTGATCCATGTGTTTGTCTAGTTTTTACATAGATAACTGAATACATTGTTGTTGGATATAAATGTCTTAAGTATTATTTTGAAATATTGTGTCTATTACTGAACTTTCTTCTGTATCAAGGGGAGAAATGTCTTTATTCATTTGTTTTGTGTAATCTTTATTATATGTTTCTAAGTTAACCATATGTTTCTCTAGGTTAACTATATCTTCTTTTATCTCTTGGATCTTTTGTCTTATTGTCTTAAAAATGTAGAATACTTCTATCATTATTGTTGGAAAGGGTTGAGAATATATTTCTTCTTCTTTTGGTAATCTTGCTACTGCTGTGTATAAGCCTGGCCTGGCCTTCCTTTGATTGTTATGTATAGTTTCCATTCTTCTAATAGTTTTAATATGTATTAACCTGAACCATGTTATATAGTTTGCCAAATCTATTGGCTTGTTCTATATTGTATTGATTTTATTGTGTTATTTTTTCTTTAATTGGGCATTGAGTGACTAAGTGTGTTGCACTTCTGCAGATAGTGCATAGTTTTGTATCAATTGATTTCCATTCTACTTGTTTTTCTCTAAGGAGAATGTTTTGTATTGTTGCTACTTCCAGGTCCTCTTGATTCATAAAGCTGATAATTACAAATTACTTGTACCTGTATAATATATATCTAGGAATGTAGCATGTCTTGATTCTAACTTGTTCACATATAAGTCTGAGATTAAATACAGTAGTATTGAATGGAAGGTTCATTAACTTGACTGCAATACTTCCATGTACCTTTATTTGATCCATGTTCCATTGTGCATCAAAAATTCTGAGTTTGAATAATAGGAGAATATTCCATTTGGCAACTATATTTTCATTAACTTGTTTATCTACATAAATAATAACTGCTAATTGTCAAAATTTGCTATATAGATATGTCGATGTTTATAATCTTTTCAAATTTGACAAAAGTTTGTTGTACCTCTATGAATTTTGTATCAAGGAGGATATCCCATACCCTGATATTATTTTTTTTATTTGATCTAGGGAATATGAAAGTCATGTGTTCGAAATAAGCCCCATTTATTTTAAATAAGATAGTGTTGCATGCTTCTTCTGCAGTATGATGATCACTAAAAATAGCAATAATGTATTTCTCTTCTTTTTTTTCTTCACTGCAAGTAAAAAGAAGGCTGGTAAGTATGTTTAAGCTTTTTGTAATGTGTACCATATTTTGGTTGATGATGCTTCCTGGGACTTCTGATGCTTTGATGCCTGTTTTGACTTTTTTTCTTTCAAATCTTGTTATTGGGTCGATAGGTGATCTTGATCTGAATTTGTCTACTCTACTGATTAGTATGTTTCTATAGAATACTTTATATCATTTCCCACTGGATTTAGGTCCTGTCTGACTGCTAGTGCCTAGTTTCTCCATTTCTATGTTCAAGTTATCTATTATTGCTATTGTGAATAAAACAAAAGAGTCCTTGCTTTGTTCATTTTCTTGAATATTTGTATTTTTATTACTATTATTAGTTAGTGTATTTTATATGATTATTTCTTTCATTTCATCACTTCAAGTTGATTGTTTCTGATTGGTTTTTTTTTCTTTGATAGTTTCTATACCTGTGGCTGTAGGCTGGCTTGTATTCTGGTTCCTTGGTTGTTTATTTTTAGTATTCTCTTGAAGGATTTTTCTATCTTTTTCTTTGTTTTTTGAGTTCAATTTTATTATCTCCATATAGATTTCTTTATATAACAGTCTTGTATTACTTTTTATCAGGGTGTTTTCATTATAGTTGGGTCTTTCCTGGGTATATGAGTTTCTGCAATCTCTAGGAAAACTTATCTTTTATTCACTTTTCTTCTTTTTTTAAAAAATTGCCTAAAAAAAAAAATTTCAATAAAAAAGGATCTATGGAAAAAAGTTTTTTTTTTCTGCTGCAAGGTATATATTTAACTAAACTTAAGTTTTTGATTTTAAAACTTTATTAATATTAATATTTATAGATATTTTTTAACAAGAGAAAGTGAAATCTTTATCCATGCACATAACATATTTGTTGAATTACAAGAGTTTAAAAAACAACATTTGCAAGAAGAGAAAATTGTAGGGATAAACAGTTTTCTTTTTAACTATGTTATACATATATTTTTTGAAGATGTGATCTCAAGTATAAAAAAAAAATAGAAGAATATGATCTATCCCAGTTAGATGGCAACAAATATAGTGCTATTGATAAAGAAATTCCAGTTTCTTTCAATAATAAAAAAATATATTTAAATCATTCTTTAGATCTATGTGAGGCCTATATAGTCTATATATATAGCAAATTTACCTATACTAATTTAATTTTTTGGACCATGCAATTGTAACTACTTTTCAAAGAGGAATATAATCTGTTAACAATAAAAAATTTGTCTATAATAAAGGGGATTTTGATAGAGGCAATTTTTACATAATTAAATGAAGAATTAAAGTTGAAATGACAGGTATTTTTTAAACATTACTAATTATTAAAAATTTAAGTTTATTAACAAATTAAAATTGCCACAATTTTTACTAGGAAATACTCTTTATTGCTAGTCAGAAAATGAATTGTATAATACTATAGTATTACTGATAGAAGATATAACTTGTGGATTGTTTCAAAATTTGGCCAAAAAAATAGTAACAACTAATGATAAATCCCTAAAGTATTTGGCATATAAAATTTTGCAGATCACTTATATCTCTTTTTGAGGAACTAAATTCATCATTCTTCACTTTAATAGAAACAAAAGTCTGGAAATGCTATAAAAAATGATTTGAATAATGGAAAACAACCATGAATAGTTTTTTTATAGTTATTAATTTAAAATTGTTAATGTTTTTTAGTGAGAAACATTTGACTTTTGTCCCTACTTCCTTTTTAGAGATATATTTTTAGTAACATCTATAAAAAAATAAAAAAAAGATAAATAAAAAGCATATTATATGAATTACTGATATAATTAATTATTTACAGATCAATATATTTTGCAAGTACTGAAAACATTGATAATAAAAAATAAAGAAAAAAATGATATAGAAAATCAAGTTATTTTAGAGGATATTGATTATAGTGGGAAGTATATTAATATAAAAATAAATGAATAATTATGGGTTAAATAAATGAATTTATTTAAATTTAATAAAAGGAAAATTTTTAAATTTAAAGTTAAAAATATTTTTGAAAGAAAATATATCAATTAATTTTTTTTATTAAAATAAAGCCAAGTTAATTTAAGCATATTTAATATAATTTAGTTAAATTAAAGTAGTTATGGTTAAATATGTTTTGAAACAGATTTAAAATATATCAAATCAGTTTCAAATTGATTTTACAACGAATTGAATCGAATTAAATTGGATCAAATTCAGATTCAAATTGAATCAGATCAAACTATTATGACTTCAAATCAGATTGGATCAGTTTAAAATGAATCATATTCCTATCTGATTCATATTTATAAAAACTGAATTGAATCAAATTTAGTTAAAAATTTAATCAGATTCAATTCATTATGATTACTACCTAGAGGTAAGAATTTCAATCTTGAATTCTTCTCTTTTAGTAATAGAAATGAATTTAGGTTAAGTAGTATCTATTTTATATATTATAGGAGGTTTGTTTTATTATATTTTCTTCTTCAACTCTTTTCTGGATATTTTCTATTTCAAGTTCTTCTTCAAACTTTTCCTTTAGTTCTTTGTTGCTTATTTCAATTTCAGTGTTTTTTGGAATTTCAATATTGATTGTTGACTGAATTTCCATATTTTTATTTGAAGAGATATTCTCATGTGAGATTAAATTTTCTATTATGGAGTTTGAGAACTTACTCTTGATCTGAAAAGTTTCAGGGATATGGAGGAGAAACCATTTGTTCCAAGATACATCTGACTTTTTCTTTCAAGAAGGATGTCATAAGGTGTAACATATTTAATGTTAGGAAATCATTTCATTATCATGTATCTTAGTTAAAGGAAAACTTTATTAAATATAAACTAGAAGCAGACAACTTTAAGTTGTTATTAAAGAAAAAAGATAACCTTTAAATATATGTTTTTCCAATATAAATAAATATAATAAAAATATATAAAATAATATACTGTACATATAATATTAGTGATTCTTCTAGAAGATCATATATATGTAATTAATAAAAAATAAAATAAAGATCAATATGATAAAGACAATTATAATAAAACACTGCTAAATAAGTATGTCTATAATACCAATTGTTACCTATGAATAGCAAACATAACTATTACTATGAATCTATTGGTATTTGTTTATATGCTATTAGTAATTTGAGTCTTGCATTATCTCAAAGCTTCAGGATCAGTGGTCAGATCATTTGATCTGAAATATTATATATCCTATTAAATCATTAATATTTTATAGCCAGAGATCTAATTCCTTGATTATATTAAAATTCTATTTTATATCTTTCTGGCCTTTAAAAAAAGATATTTGTCTTATTAAAATACCTATAGTTTTCTAAGACCATTTCAGCAATTGTAATTTGACTTTCAGGTATAAAGTTATACTTTCATTAGGTGACTTAGATAAATTTGTTACATAAGATCTTTTTCTTTTCCTTGACCTTGTTTTTATAAATAGAAGATATACTATTTAAGAATCTCTGCTTTAATGAATATAGTTGGATTTATATTTAAGATTTTTGCAAAAATACTATCAAGTATCAAGTATTCTACTAATCCTGATATTTGGTTTAACTTTTCTTATGTAGTAAGAGTATTGAAAATAATTTGAATAATCTATGTTTCTTTTCTCTGGTTATGCTTTTCAACTATTTTAACTATTGTATTGAGAATATAAAGCTCTCTCTGCTTTGCGATTCATATAATTTTCTATTTCTTTGTTATATTAGTTAATATTGTAACAAGCTAATCAGCGAGTCTGTCACTACTGACCAAAAGCTCATATAACTTGTGAACAGAAGAGTCTGTTATTCTATCACACATATAAAATACAATATTAAAAACAAAGCAGAGGTGTAAAAAGATTTAGGCAAGTCTCAAGGTAGTTTTCCCTAAAACTATTTATGATTTTACTATTATAACAATCTATCCAAAAGATTCATCTTAAGATTCATTATGAGATTCGTCATTTTATTAAGTCATTGAAAGAAGTTACATTTATACATTTTTACATATAGGGTTATTACATAATCATTATAGCTATTCTAGTATTATGTCATGCATAAATTGCTCTTGGTCAACTAATTTTCTATTACCTCAGCTCATAGAGAACATAAATCAATATATAAAGTTGCAACATTTAATATTCAAGGCCTAGTAGAGACACACAAATGCAAAAC